>PVKE010001023.1:33543-84107 GCA_004027555.1 Craseonycteris thonglongyai | reverse complement strand
ATTATTATTTTTTTTGAACTGAACTGGGGACCTCACCGCATTCAGGAAGCAAGCACACCCCAGTTCAGCATGTGGGTCCGCCAGGGCCGGAGCCAGGATTCGATCCTCAGTCCCTGGGGCTTCAAAGCGAGAGCTTAACCCGCTGAGCCATCCCGGCTTTCCCCATTTTATATTATTGATTTTCAATCTTTTTTTTAAGATTTATTTTTATGGTTTTCTGAGAGAGAGAGACAGAGAGAAGGGGGAGGGCCCAGAGCAGTCTCCACAGCATTAGTTTTCCATATAGTTTCACTCCACAGGTGGATGCGGGGCTGTGCAGGGCAGGAACTGGGCCGGGAGCCTCCCTCATAGGTCCCGGCAAGAACTGAACTGGGGGCACACCCCAGTTCAGCATATGGGTCCACATGGACTGGGGTTGGGATTCTATCCTCGGGCTCCGGGGCTGCAAAGTGAATGCTTAACCCTCTGAGCCATCCCAGCTTCCCCTTCAATCTTTTTAAAATTAGTTTCAGGTATGCAAAACAACATAATGATTAGACATTTATATACCTCACAAAGTGATAACCCCAACAAATCTACTACCCATCTGACACTGTACATAGCTATTACAACACCATTGACAAAATTATGTATGCTGTACTTTAAATCCCATAAATCCCATGTATTCAAATATTATTTTATATTAGTGTCAGGTATACAGCACAGTGGTTAGGCATTTATATAACTTATGTAGTACCCATCTGACACCATATGTAGTTTTTACATTATTGAGTATATTCCCCATACTGTATTTCACACCCCTGTGACTATTTTGTGACTACCAACTTGTACTTCCTAATCTGCTCACCTTTTTCACCCATTCCCCCAAACCCTTCCCATCTGGCAACCATCAGTTTGTTCTCTGTATCTGAGTCTATTTGTTTTGTTCATTTATTCTGTACTTTAGATTCCACATACAAGTGTGATCATATGGTATTTGTCTTTCTCAGTTTGACTTAGTTCACTTAGCATAATATCCTCTAAGTCAATCCATGTAGTTGCAAATGGTAAAATTTCATTCTTTTTTATGGCAGAGTAATACTCCATTGTACAAATGTACCACAATTTCTTTATCGTCTATTAATGGGCATTTCAGATGTTCCCATATCTTGGCTATTACGAATAGTGTTGCAGGAAACATAGGGGTGCATATATCTTTTCAAATTGGTGTTTTGAATTTCTTAGGATAAATACCCAGAAGTGTAATTGCTAGGTCATAAGGTAGTTCTAGTTCTAAACTTTTGAGGGAACTCTATACTGTTTTTCATAGTGGCTACACCACTTTGCAGTCCCACCAACAAGGGTTCCTTTTTCTCCACATCCTAACCAGTATTTGTTGTTGGTCAATTTATGGATGATGGCCATTCTGACAGGAGTGAGGTGGTATCTCATTGTGGTTTTGATTTGCATTTCTCTGATGATTACTGATGTTGAGCATCTTTTCATGTGTCTATTGACCATCTCTATGTCTTCTTTGGCGATACATCTATTCATATCTTCTGCCCATTTTTTAATTGATTTTTGTGTGTTGAGTTGTATGAGTTTTTTATAATTTTGGATATTAACCCTTCATCAGATGTATCATTGGCAAATAACTTCTGGGACAGTCCATTTTTGTAACGGGTGTGGTGTTCTCAGAAGGACCAATTCTCTGGATTAGATGCTCTGGGAGACTTCACTGTAGGAAGGGATTGCCTTGAAGGAGTCCATTCAGAGGAAGTGAGAAGATGGGAGAGTCCACTGGAGAAAGGTCTGGGAAACACAAGTTGTTTGAGGGGGGGCAATGGTAGAGCCGATGTCAAGAAAGGGTTTTGCTGGGGGTGCTGGGACAGCTCAGCAGTGGAGCGCTTGCCTGGCAATCGCAAGACCTGGGGTTCGATTCCCAGCCCGGCCCATGCAAACCCCATGTGCTGAACTGCAGCACAACTGGTAATGGCTCGAGAGCGAAGGTTCTCCCTTCCCATGCGGGTCAGTTAGGTTCCGGCTCCATGCAACCCCCACATCCACCTGTGTGGAATGAAACTATGTCACAACTAATGATGTACAACTATGGAGACTGCTCTGGGCCCTCCCCTTTTCTCTTTATTGTTTTCCCACCTCTCAAACAATAAAATAAAATCGTTTGTTTTTTTTTTAAAGGGGGAGGGTTGTTGTAAGTGCCCAGCCTTTAGGATGGGGTAGTATGGACAGTTCACTGTAGGAAGTGCCTTTGACGAGTCCATTCCTGGGAGGTGAGGGTAATTGGTGGTCCCAAGAGATCTCCTTGGAAGTGTTCATGCAATGGGAGGTGCTTGATGAGAGAGTCGATTGTGGGAAAGGGGTCCCTTTGGAAGCTTCCATTCGTTGTGGCACAGTCTCCTTAGTTAAGGTGACCAGACGTCCTGCTTTTGGCGGGACAGTCCCGATTTTTAACAATTTGTCCTGCGTCCTGCGGTGTTTTAAAAAAGTCCCAATTTTTGGAAAGAATGCACGACAAGCTAGGGAACGGCGGGAGATAGACCAAATTTTTAAATCAAGAACCCCCCCCCCCCCCCCCCCACGTCAATGGTGTCCCGCTTTACCAATGTTAAAATCTGGTCACCTTACTTAGTGCATCTTCACTTTCCCTCTAGGACTTCGTGGTGTATGTGATGACGCGGGAGCAACACGTGTTCGGCCGGGGTGGGAACTCATCTGCCCGCAGTGGGTCTGCGACCCCGTACGTGGACACCTTTCTCAACGCCCCAGACATCCTGCCGCGTCACTGCACAGTGCGTGCAGGCCCTGAGCCCCCGGCCATGGTGCGCCCATCCCGGGGAGCCCCGGTCACGCACAACGGGTGCCTCCTACTGCGGGAGGCCGAGCTGCACCCAGGCGACCTGCTGGGGCTGGGCGAGCACTTCCTGTTCATGTACAAGGACCCCCGCACGGGGGGCTCGGGGCCGGCGCGGCCTCCATGGCTGCCTGCGCGCCCCGGGGCCGCGCCTCCGGGCCCCGGCTGGGCCTTCTCCTGCCGCCTGTGCGGCCGTGGCCTGCAGGAGCGCGGCGAGGCGCTGGCCGCCTACCTGGATGGGCGCGAGCCCGTGCTGCGCTTCCGGCCGCGGGAAGAGGAGGCCCTGCTGGGTGAGATCGTGCGCACCGCGGCCGCGGGCGCCGCGGACCTGCCCCCGCTCGGGCCAGCCACGCTGCTAGCGCTGTGCGTGCAGCATTCAGCCCGCGAGCTGGAGCTGGGCCACCTGCCACGCCTGCTGGGCCGCCTGGCCCGTCTCATCAAAGAGGCCGTCTGGGTGAGCGCCCCATTTCCGCCGCAGGCCCTTCCCTCAGGCTCCTCTCCCACCTTTCACCTCAGTCACCTAGTTAGGGTGGGGCGAAATGACCTCTCCCGCAGGGGAGGGTCTTTGGCTAGTAAGCAAGGGATCCCAGGAGACGCTGGGAGTTGTGGATTCAGCCACTGAGTTTGCAGAGAGGGCTGTACTTACTTTTGCAGCTGTGGGGTAATGGAAGAAACCACACTGGGAGAGGGGAGGAAGGACAAGAAACCCCATGGGATGAAAAGTTGGAAGAGAACATGGCAAGAGGTGAAGCAGGAAGCCTATTGGGTCTGAAGCTTGGAGCAGTAAAGGGGAGAGACAGTTCACGGAGGAGAGGGAAGATAAACCCATTGGACCTTCAGACAGAAGTGCTAGGGAAGCCATGGGGAGAGGGAAGTTACATACTAATAAGCTTAGCCTGTTAGAAGATTTAGGAATTTTCTTGTGGGTTAGAAGAAACAGCATAAACAGACTTGCGGGTGGTAGACCACTCATCATAGGGAAGTACCGGTATGTTTTAAAAATTAAGAAGAGGAGAGACCATCTGAAGCTTGAGAGAGTCCATTTGAAAAGTGGGGAGAGTCTATCAAAAAGGCGCTTCTATAAAAACTAGGTTATTAATCCATAAGACTGTCTCTCTGCTTCCTCTCACCTTGATCCAAATTTTATTGTTCTACAGGAAAAGATTAAGGAAATTGGAGATCGTCAGCCAGAGAAGTAAGAGAAATTCTGGGTAGAAGGGTCAAAAGCAGGGGTGTCTAACCTTTTGGCTTCCCTGGGTCACATTGTAAGAATTGTCTTGGGCCACACGTAAAATACACTAACACTACTGGTAACTGATGAGCAAAACAACAACAACAACAAGAGTTTGCAAAAAAATCTCATAGTGTTTTAAGAAAGTTGAGAAAATTGTGCTGGGCCGTATTCAAAGCCGTCCTGGGCTGCATGAGGCCCGTGGGCTGCATTAGGCCCGTGGGCCGCTGGTTGGATACACTTGGTCTGGAGCAGTGGTTCCCAACCTTTTCCCACTTGTCTACCCCTTTTAAATCCATTTCTATCAATTGTACCCCTTGTTTTTAAAATAGCTGTTTTTAAATACTGACACTTTTGTTCGGTGCCTATCTTAATGTAAAATAGTGGAAATGAGGTAAGAAGTTAGAGAAGAAAAATTACTACACTAAAAGTACAAAACCACAGATTTAATTTTACAATATTTGTAACACAATTAAATATTGTTACTGATTATATTTCAAGTACCCCTGAACAGCCCAGCCTGTACCCCCAGGGGCACACATACCAACCACTGCTTGGGAACTGATGGCCTAGAGGAATGCAGAGGTTGGGATTTGCAGCCAGTTCTGTTTTCACCCATGCATGTCTTAGTGCAAGTTCCTGCACTTCCTTGGGACTCACCTTTTCCAGCTGTGAAATGGGGGTTGGACTCCATCTCCAATTAGACCCAGATCTTGGGGATCTGGGCACTATGGTGGAGTTGGACAAGAATCAGAGGTCCTTTCTTCCTCCTCCAGCCACCCTGAGGGGATTCCTGAGGTGCCCTTGACCCCTGAGGCTGTGTCTGTGGAGCTGCGGCCACTCATGCTATGGATGGCCAACACCACAGAGCTGCTGAGCTTCGTGCAGGAGAAGGTGCTGGAGATGGAAAAGGAGGCTGACCAGGAGGGTGAGCTCAGGCCTGTCCAAGACCCCTCCCATTCCCTGTACCTGGGGACCTGGGCTCCTGCCTGCCAGCCTCTGGTTCTCCCTCTCACCCCTAGGCCTATCCTCAGACCCACAGCTCTGCAATGACTTGGAATTATGTGATGAGGCCATGGCCCTCCTGGATGAGGTCATCATGTGTACCTTCCAGCAGTCTGTCTACTACCTCACCAAGGTTGGCCTTGACCCTGGCTTCCTGATTGGCATAACATCACTTCCTGTTTGAATGACATTACATTGCTCTGATGTCACTTCCTACTTGACCTCACAAGATTGCCTGTTTCTCTGATATCTCTTCCCATTTTGCTATTCTGACACCACTTCCTGCCTTCTCTTCCTGTCTCTGCAACTATCGGCTCCTAACAAACTGGCTTCAATGACTGTATCACCGATATCATTTTCTTAAGCTTCCTTTTCCTAAGTCCACTGTTTGGTCACTGATAAGTCAGATAAATATGGATACATAGATAGGCATATAGATATAGATACAGGTAGATCAAATAGTGCTAGGTACTGTCATTTAAACTAAAGTGCTTCTTTAATTAGTCCTCACTTCCTGTGTTTGCTGACTTTACTTGCTATACCTCTGAATTCAGTCCTTTTTTTGAATCACAGACATTTTTCTCCCTGGAGTGCCTATTCTACAGGACGTCCTTGCTGCCCCAGTTCTCTGCTACCACCCTTGATCTTAATATTGCTTCTTGGGATTCTCAGGGTTTCTGGCTTATGGTGGACCTGATTCCCTATCTGTAAAATGAAAAGGGATCTTTTTTACAGATAGTCTATGATCCTTGAGGATCTTTGCTTTGCAAAGTCCTTTCCCCCAAGCTTCACTTCCTGTACATCCCTGCCAAATGTGGTTTTCTTTTCTCTCTGACCTCATTTTCTGTCCTTGACCTGATCTCCCTTTCCATTGGCTAACTGCCACCCCACTCCCACTTCCTTTCTCTCCATTCTTTTTTTTCCTTCAGGAATTCTGGATAAATAATTCTTTCACTGAAGGAGGCCTCTTTGTTCAGTATCCTTTGTCCTCCTTGAGTTGTCTCTATTGAGAAACTGTACGTTTCCATAAGGCACCAGAGGTGGTCTTATTTAAAATACCCAAGAAACTCCTGGAAAGCCCTCTTAAGATTTGAGGTATCCCAGTCCTGATGAATTCCAACTGGAAAGTAGGAATTTGCTCATGGAGACCTTTAGGATGTTGAAGGTAGAATGGACTACAATTCCCAGAAACCTTTGGTAGAGCTCCATAGTATCTTCATGCTCTACCACACTGAAGCTTCTAGGGAGGTGTAGCCTGATCACTTGTGTGCATCTCTGTTATCTCCTTAGACTCTGTATTCAACGCTGCCCGCTCTCCTGGATAGTAACCCTTTCACAGCTGGAGCAGAGCTGCCAGGGCCTGGTGCAGAGCTGGACGCCATGCCTCCGGGATTGAGACCTACCCTGGGCGTGTTCCAGGCAGCCCTGGAACTGACCAGCCAGTGCGAGCTGCACCCAGACCTCGTGTCTCAGACTTTCGGCTACTTGTTCTTCTTCTCCAATGCATCCCTTCTCAACTCGCTGATGGAACGAGGTGAGGGTCAGGCCAAGGAGCAGGGAGGCAGAGACAGGAGCCACTGAGACCCACAGCAAGTCAGACACATCAGAGACCCGGGCCTCATCTTTAGGGACTCTGGAGATCCCAGGACATTGTTCAGCTCCAGATCACAAGCTGAAGGACAGGAAGGATCTGGAGGCAGGAGTGCAGGGTCCATGCACTCACTGCACCTCCTACCCTCCTCCCACAGGTCAAGGCCGACCTTTCTATCAGTGGTCTCGAGCTGTCCAAATCCGAACCAACCTGGACCTTGTCTTGGACTGGCTGCAGGGGGCAGGGCTGGGTGATATCGCCACTGAGTTCTTCCGGAAACTCTCCATGGCTGTGAACCTGCTCTGTGTGCCTCGCACCTCCCTGCTCAAGGTGATTACTACCCCTAACTTCTGAATCCTCAGTCATCCTCTGTATTCAACTTACCCTTGGATCTTCCCTTGGACTCCATGTTGTCCCCAGTATCAGACACCTTGGATGATTCATTGGCCACTATTAGAAGGAAACCAGCAACAACCAGTGTCCAAATTGGGCTGTATCTGAATTCCAATGGGACTTATTAATAGTTTCCAGGACCTCCTCCCTCAGACATACTGATTCAAGAAGTCTTGTATAAGACCAAGGAATGTGGTAGTTAAAACATTCATTGAGCACAAACTACATGCCAGACACCGTTTAGCACTTCTAGTTGAATGTTAAGCCTTATGAAGTAGGCTGACAATTTTTTTTTTTTCATACAAGGAAACAGAATTATGTAGCATAGTTCACTTGATTTTACTTATTTATTTTTACTTGTAAGACTTTTACAGAGAATTTAATACGCATCGGGCAGTGTTTTATACACTTTATAATCTTGCCATATTGAATCTTTGTAACAACCCTAGTAGTTAGTTCCTAATTTCAATTTACAGATGAGGAAACTGAGGTAGTGATTTACTAGAGGTAATAAATCACCAAGCAGAAGTTTTTGAACCCAGGCAACCTCGGTCCAGAATGTCTGGTTTTAACCACACTGATGATTCTGATATTAGGTTAGGTGCAGAAGTTTTCAAATAGATACAAAAAGTAGCCACAGTGGAATAATGAAATCTCCAGGTACACATCACCAGCTTCAATAATATACACAAATGGCCAATTTCACTCTTTTTCTGCCCTACTGTATTCCTATTTTCATTTATTCTGAAGGATTTTTTTTTTTTTTTGAGAGAGAGAGAGATACAGAGACAGAGAGAGACAGGCGGGGATCCCCGGTCCCTGGCGCTGCAAAGTGAGTGCTTAACCCACTGAGCCATCCCGGCTCCCCCCCACCCACCCCCCTTTTTTTTTTTAAATAAAAGCTGAGAGCACATCCTTTCCTACCATCACTTTGGTGACAACCCTGGTTGTTCAGTGCCCAGGACATTGTACAGACACCGCTACATCCACCCCTTTTAAGGAGGGCCTCCCATTTAGGATTTCTCAGCTGCTCCATAATGACCAAAGACTTCTCACCTCTTCTTCCTACCAGGCTTCATGGAGCAGCCTACGAAATGACCACCCCACACTGACCCCTGCTCAGCTCCACCATCTGCTCAGCCACTACCAGCTGAGTCCTGGCTGCGGGCCACCACCTGCTTGGGACCCTCTCCCCACAGATCGAGATGCTGTGGACACAGGTGATGAGAAATGGGGCAGAGGCTTGAAGCTATCAGCTTTCTTCTGCCCTCAGGACCTAGAAATCCATAACCCAGCCCCTCCCTCCTTCTCACCCAGGATTTTGTATCCCAAGCCCTCGCCTGCCACAGGATCGAAGTGTTGGATCGCAACCCCTTTTTCTCCCAGGATATAGGAGTTCAAAACCCTCACCTCCGTCTTTCTTTCCTAGGAGTTCAGGCCCCCAGCTTCTTCCCCCCAAAAACTACCTTCCCCATCATCTAGGAGTCCCAGCTCCAGGCCCCGCCACTCGAAGGAATCTGTAAAACTAGGTTCCCAGCCCTTCCTTCATGGACTCAAGAACCCAACTACATCGCCCGTTCCCAGGCAACGGTGTCTGAACTGCAACTCCATGAAGCTTTGGGGCCTCCCAAGAGTGGCGTCTGAGTGGATCCCACTGCACGAGTTGCTGGGGACTGAAGTTTTTCCTTCGGGAGCCGCGGCTCTCTCTGACACTGCTGCCTAACACCCATTTTCAGAATTTAACTCCCGTCTTCTTTGGTCTCATAGGGGACATCTTCGAAAGCTTTTCCTCCCATCCTCCGCTTATCCTGCCCTTGGGCAGTTCGCGCCTCCGCCTCACGGGCCCTGTGACCGACGACTCCCTGCACCGTGAACTGCGCAGACTCCGCCGCCTCCTTTGGGATCTTGAGCAACAGGAACTGCCGGCGAATCACCGCCACGGGCCTCCTGTAGTCACGCCTTCTTGAAAACCAATAGCAAACGAACGCGCGAACCTTAAAACATCATCCTTCACTCACTGGAGCCCGCCTGAGCGCAGAGATTTCTGGGCATTGTAGTTCCCCGCATGGACTGCTGGGATTTTGATTTTTCGGGTCTTAGAGGATGGGACCGTAGGAAGATGGGTTTGAATTTTGAGTGCCAGGAGCAATAAAAATATCTGTGGTATTGGCAACGCCTCACTTGTTAAGACCTGGGAGTGCTAGCAGTGATGATTTTTTTTTTTTTTTTTTCGGAATATAGCACTAGGGCCCTTGCCTGGAGGGTTGGGCTCCTGCCGAGTCGGAGGAGGTATTTATAGCCATGGCATCAGCTTGCCCTCTTGCACGTAATCCAACCCAGGAGCGCTGGAGCGTCCCATGAATCTTAGGACAGAGCTCTAAGCTTCTGCCAAATATCAGGCAGTCCTGCCAGTGGGAACCAGCCATCCTCTCCTTTTGATCACAAAAATCTATACCCCAGCCCCCTCCTCCCTCAGATCCAGGAGTCTGGGTTCCCAGCCCCCTTCTGGACTTTTCCACCTGTCGGACACACTGCCAAGTCCCAACACCTCATCCCTATTCCCAGCATCCAGAAGTTTGGGCCCCCAGCCCACTCGTCCCTCACACCCAGGAGTCCAGAGCTCCAGTGTGAAATTTTCACTCCCCTGAATCCGACTCCTGCTGCTGCGTCAGGGAAAAAGTAAGCGACAGATGGCACCTGCCTGCAGGGTCAGGATGCGACCACCTGCCCCTGCTGCTCACTCTGCGCCACTCTCCCGGCACCTGCTTCTGTCAGTCACCCCCACCCCCACCCCGCTGCTGCCCCACCCGACCCCGCAGCCCTAGGAGCAAGTCAGGGAAGCCCGATGTCTGCCCCAGTCCCTCTCAGCCTGTGCTCTCGCCCCTTCTCAGGGTCCTAGGCGGGGCTCCTGTCTCGCCTGTCCCATTTTATGGGCTCCCAGCACGCCCACAAAGCAGGTCCCAGGCTGGTGGGGCGGAGCTTACAGCCTCAAGCCTAGACCAAGGGACTCTTACCTGCTCCAGAGTACAGCTTCGGGGAGCCCACCTGGTGAGAAGCCCCTGGGGTAGAGGGTGAGACCCACCTTAACTCTTCCATCCTCTCTCTGGTCCCAGTCCCTTCCCCAAAGACCATGGTGACTGATACCCACTCCCTTCTCAAGTGCAGTTGGCAGAGACCCTTGCTTTCCCCAGGGATCTAATAGGTCCCTTTCCCTTCTTGATCCAGGATGTTGGGTTCCAGTCCTCTCACAGTATTAAGTTCCACCCTTCAGTCCATTCTCTGCCTCCACTTTCATAGGCCCAAGGGTTAGGCCCCCACTGCCCTTCTACTTTGGATCCAGGAGTCACAGATCCCAGATCCTTTCTCTCCCAGGCTCCAGGAATTAGGGCCCCCAGCCCCTTTCTCCTGTAGGATCCTTCAGGCCTATTTTCCTGCTGAATTCACATGCAGGGGCAGCCACCTGACCTTCATGCTGACCTGACTCTTGTGGGGGTCCTGCCCTCCCCCCAGTCCAGGTCCCCATCCCAGACTTGGCAATGACCCTGGCAACTTCTTCCCAGCGCTCCCAAATCATTCGCTCGAAGTTCCGATCTGGTGAGAGGCTTCCATCTGTGCATACAAGGAAGTGGTTCTCTGGGTCCAGAGAATTCTCTGACTCGGGGAATGTGAACAGCAGAGTGAGGTTGGTGGGAGGTGGCAATGGGACTCACCAGGCATGTGTTTTCTGTGCAAAAGAGTACTTGTGCACAAAAGGGTCCTCAGCAAGTGGGTCAAGTTGTAGTGGATCAATGAGTGTGCAAATGACTAGTACAATGCTCACCTGAACAGTGGGGAGTGGGCAGCTGGAGGTGGGTGTGCAAAGGGTCAGGTACTGCAAAGGAACAGGGGCTTAAACCTACACAATGCAAAGTGGAGGAGTGGACTGAATGGGGACTTCGGAGTGACCAGTGTTGGGTAATGAGGGAACAATCAAGCCTTGAGAGTGTCAAAGGTTGCACTTTGGGTCCCAGTGCAGGTGGAAAGTGTGCAAATAGGTGTGCATGCAGAGGGGGTGACTGTGGGGAGGTCCAGAGGCAGCACAGAAGGGAGCAAGCATGTGCAAAATGGAGTGCATGGATAAAAGCAGATGAGGTACAAATGGGCCAGGCTGTCAAGATGGTGAATGTGCCAAGAATTGGGTGGGCACACGCTCGTGAAAGGGGCAGGGATGCCTCCTGCTTACACACTGGCTGGCACCTAGCCCCAGAATAGCTCTGGCCTTGGGCGCTCTTCTGGCAGGGAGCAGGCAGGAGGCCCAGGAAAGGGAGCAGGCTGCCCGCCCACCCGCCTGCACGGGGTGTGTGTAAAGGGGCTGGGCATGTGTGTCCCGCCAACAACTGCAGCTTGCACTGCCTGCCAGACTGGGCTCCTGGACACTCCCTTCCCGCCTTTCTCCTACCGCCCCCTTCCTCCTTCCACAGTCCTCCAGCTTCGGATCCACAGGCGGAATCAGGACCCGAGTAAGTGTGGGCCCTGAAAGGGAGGAGGGGATGGTGGCCTCCTTCTCTTGGAACACCCTGGAATGCAGCTGCTTGTTCCTGAGCCTGAGTCCCTATGCCCCAGGAAACACTGAAGTCACATCCTGTTCTCTCCAGGGACCCCAGGAGTATAGGTCCCCATCATCCCACCCCTAGAAGCTCTGCGTCCTGCTCCTTGGGTTTCCCCCCTCCAGTGAAATGTATGAAACCCAGAAGACAAGGTCCCAAACTCCACATTTCGCACACATATGAATCTCAGGATATGGCTTTCAGCTTCTCTCTCTCTCCCCCAAGAACCAGGAGTGCTGGCCCCACCCCCAGCCCAGCAAAACCCCAGAAATCTGTGATCCTCTGTCACCATGCCCCATGGTGACTGAGGACAGGACTCCTGCATTTCTTGAAAATGTAAGTCTAGATTTCTAGCACCTTTGCCCATAGATCCAGACGTCCTGGCACCATTTGGGTTTCACTCCCTGGTCCTATCCTCCCATACCAGGGGACTGGGGCCTCCAGGGTCCTCCTTCCCACACAGCCATGTTTCTCCCTGTCTGGCTTGTTGCCTGCAGGCCTCTCGGGGTCCTTCACCACCTCTCCAGCCTCAAATCCAGATCCATGGATCTCAGCGACAGGCTGAGCTCTGGCCCAGGCCCCAGCATTGCCCCCGGGCCCCGCCCCTTTCCTCTTCAGCCCTGGGGTCCTGCTCCCTAAGCCAGAAAGCTGCCCTAGGAGGTCGCTGAAGAAGGTGAGTCAGAGTGAGGGGAAGTACCCCTGAGGGTCTAGCTTGGTCCTCCTTGCTGCTGCCCTTTTAGCTCCTCTCTGGAAGTGCCAGCTGACCCCATACTTTGCATGGGGCCCTGGGGCAGGAAAGTGGGAACAGAGCTGAAGCATATATCACACCGGCTTTTTCAGGAGTCTCCTGAGATCTTCCAACATTGGAGGGAGTCCAAGTCCAAGGGGAACTTGACATATCACCAGTACATGCCCCCAGAGCCGGGACAAGGGTCCAGAGCAGATCTGCAGGTCAAAGGGTTGGCCCTGGGTCTCCCTGGGCAACTTCTGTGGGAAGAAGCAAGCTCACAGCAGCCACCACCTCCTAGGTATGACCTGTTACTGTTTTCCGGGAATTTCAAGATCAGGAGAATCCAGGCTTTAACACCCTCCTCCACCAGGACTCAATAATCCAGGTCCCCAGTCCATCTTCCTTCAGTTCTCAGGAGCCCTGGCTTCAAACCCAAGAGTCCGAACCTCCAGCCCCTCCTCTCCCATGCACAGAAACCAGCCTCCTGGGTTTGCTCTCTCCACGACCCAGAATTCTGGGCCCGCAATTTTCTTCCATCTTCACAAGCCCCTGTCTTTGAGGACCTCAAAATACCTTTCTCTCTCTGCCTCTTCTAACCTGTTTCCCACTCACGACTATCACTAGGATGAAGCCCAATACTCTCCCTCACTCCCTCCCAGAAGTTTCCAGCCCTTTGCCTCCTCCACACAAGTTGGAACTTCAGACCCTTAAACTGGAAGAGCTGACGGTAAGTGTGGGGAATTATTAGGCGGTCCTCTCTCAGTGAGGACGCAAAAATCTAACCCCGTGGCCTCCGCCCCATCGGACCAGGATCCCGGGTCCCCAGTCCTTTCTCTCTCGGTTTCCCACTGTCCAGCCCCGGCCTCCGCCTGCGCCCCGAGCCCACTCAGCGTCGTCTCTCCCCAACCCCCACCCCAGGTCTCAGAGCTCCGGCAGCAGCTGCGCCTGCGGGGCCTCCCAGTTTCGGGGACCAAGTCTACGCTCCTGGAGCGCATGCGCGGTGGCGCCCCGCCCCGCGAGCGGCTGAAACCACGGCGCGAGGAATGTCCCTCGGGTGCTTCTTGGCCACGCCTAAGGCGTAAGGCCTTGGGAGCCGCCCCGAGGCAGGGCTCGGTGAGGGCGTGGCTATGCTCTATGGACTAATGAAAAGAGAGGCGGGACGGGAAAGAAAGTCAAAAAAGAATAGCCAATGAAGTGAGGGGGCGTGGCTAAGAGGACAAGGGGTAAGAAAAGCCAATGAGAGAGTAAGGGGGCGTGGCTGAAGGAGGGACTGAGGAGCGAGGGGCCGGGAGGGGCCCGAGGGTGGAGCCACAGGTGACGAGTGAGTGGGGTTGCCTCAGTAGGCGTGGTTTATAGAAACTCACCCACTTCTGGGTTCTAGTCCAAGCAGAGTTCAGCATCTCACCCACGTCCTCTTCTACGTGCCACGGAAACCTTCTTAACGGCTCCGTCTCCCATTCCTACTCCGGCTCCAGCGCTGACACCGCCTTCCGCAGCACCAGCCTCGGCGGCCCAGACCCTGGAAGAGGAGCTGCAGGAAGCGATCCGGAGGGCGCAGGTGAGAGGGAGTGGGCTAGTGGTTGGTGTGTGCTCAGGATCCGGGCCAGAGTCCCAGGTTCAATACTCTTCTGCCCGTCAACAGTTGCTTCCGAACCAGGGTATCGATGACATCCTGGAGGATCAGGTGGAGCCTGATGGTAAGAGCCGAACTCCTAGATTTGGGCGTAAAGAGGGCAGAACTGGAAACGAACCCTTTTTGGGGCTAGGCGTCCGGATCCCTGCCTTCCTAAGCCCACACTCCATTTCTTCCCTCTACAGACCTGCTGCCTCCCATTCCTCTGGACTTCCCCGGCTCTTTCGATGTGTTGTCCCCCTCTCCAGACTCTGAGGGTCTCTCATCTGTCTTCTCTTCCTCGCTCCCTTCCCCTACGAACTCCCCGTCCCCATCTCCCACGGACTCCTTGGACTGGCTAGAGGCTCTGAGTGGGGGTCCCCCGCTGGGCTGTGGCCCCCCAGCCCCCAGCATCTTCTCTGCTGACTTATCTGATTCCAGTGGCACCAGGCTGTGGGACCTGCTGGGGGATCCATGGTGATGGATTCTGAAGTTTCCAGGGACTGAGAACTGGTGGGGCTGGGGAGATCACAGCGACAGACTCCCTGAGGGAGGGGTTGGGACAACCAGCAGAATCCCCTCCCACCACAGACACAGAATCAGAAACAACTGTCATCTCCACCTAGCTAGCCCCTGAAGTGTGCTGACCTGCCAACTGCCTGGCTTTTGCCTGCCCCTCCATGGTTTTGTGGTTGGGGATGGGGAGATTTCATTGTTGCTTGCCAAGGCAAACAAGCTGCTCACTGCTTCCTTCAGAGTCCTCTTGGCTGTCTTCTTCCCTCATCCCACCAACTATGTGGCTGCCTGCTGCTGGAGTGTCTGGAAGGTGGTCTGTGCAGGGGTAGGGCTGCTGAGAAATTCTCTGAAAGATGGCAATTTGAAAGAAGGCACAGATGTGAGAGAAATGTTCCAGTTGGAACCCAGAGTTTGAGGGAAGGGCTTGGATCCACACTCGTCTGTCACCCAGCCCTTTTCCAGACATTTCAGTCATTCCCTCCTGCCCCTGAGAAGAAGGCTGGATCTTCACCCTCCACCTACACCCCCCCCCAAACAAAGGGAGGGGAAAACAGAGGACTGGACCAATGTGGGGTATGCAGGAAGCAGGTCAGCTGGGGAGTCCCGAGTAACCCCAGGGGACCCTTTGCACCATGCTGCCATCCCATGGTCACAAGACTGGGAGAATGGGCATTCTATACATGGCTGGGCAGAACATAACATTTTCCCAAGTCACACAGCAGTATTGAGTAAATACACACTCCTTGACCCAGCAATTTCATTTCCAATAATACATCCTAAAAAGTGATTATCATGGGATGCTGGGATAGCTCAGTGGTTTAGCGCTCGCCTCCCAATCGTGAGGTCCAGGGTTTGATTCCCAGCCCCAGCCCATGAAAACCCATATGCTGAACTGAAGCACAACTGGTAACTGCCACTCGAAACTGAAGGTCCTCAGCTCCCATGTAGAAGGCCCCTAGTTTGGTTCTGCCCGGTGCAGGCCCACATCCACTTGTGTTTGGAATGAAATCATGTCATAACTAGTGATGTACAACTATGGAGAATGCTCTGGCCCCTTCTCTCTCTCTCTCTCTCTTTCTCCCTTCTCTCAAACAATAAATAAAATTTTAAAAAAAAAAGGGGGGATGCTGGGCTTGCTGGGATGGCTCAGTGGGTTGAGCACTCATCTTGCAGCCCCAGGGTCCAGGGATTGAATCCCAGCCCCGGCCCATGTGGACCCATATGCTGAACTGGGGTGTGTCTCCAGTTCAGTTCTCACCAGGGTGAGCCTCCCATGTGGGAGGCCCTCTGGTTTGGCTCCCCCCAGGGTGTGCTTCCTATGTGGGAGGCCCCAAGCTCATGGGGGCAAGCCTCCCATTCAGGAAGGCCCCGGCTGAATGAAACTATGTAGAAAACTAATGACATGCAATTATAGAGACTGCTCTGGGTCCTGCCCTTTCTCTCTGTCCCTCTCTGTCAAAAATAATAAAAATAAATCTTAAAGAAAAAAAGAATATATTAAAAATAAAAGGGATTATAAGTATGCATGCATGAATTTCCCACACTACAGCCAATAGTAACAAATGACCAGGATTTTCTCCTTGGCATTATTTACAGAAACAAAAACCACCAAACAGCCTAAAAATAAAAATCTTCAGTTGGAGCATGGATGTGACATAGTTGACAAATATGATGGAATCTTTGGTGACGACCAAAGGGACTGGAAAGGTGTTTACTATATAGGAGATTAAAAAAGAAAACCAAGTTGCCAAAGTTTGTAGGATTACATATTTGCAAAAAAACAAAAAATGATATGACCTTTCATGCTTATTGATTTAAGTTTTAAATTTTTAAAGTCTGAATTTCTTTTATTTTTCTTTTCAAGAGCTTGCTCTTTTTTTCTAGATGGATCAATGTTATTCGTTAAGAATCCATTTTTTGGGGAAGCCGGGATGGCTCAGTGGGTTAGGCGCTCACTTTGCAGCGCCGGGGACCAGGGATCGAATTCCGGCCCCGGCCCATGCGGACCCATATGCTGAGCTGGGAGCTCCCCCAGTTCAGTTCTCTCTCTGTCTCTGTCTCTGTATCTCTCTCTCTCTCTCTCTCTCTCTCTCTCTCTCTCTTGCTGTCAAAAAACAATAAAAATAAATAAATAAATATTTTAAAAAAAAAAGAATCCATTTTTTCATTACAAATTTGTAATGCTACCCTCAACATATGTTTAATCCCCCAATGGGTTTTTGTTCATTTCTGACTTTTCTAGGTAGTGCCTTTAATTTGCTTTTTGTGCCCTAGGAACACACTGTTTTATTTATCGAGGCTTAACATTATTATTATTTTTTTTTTAAAGATTTATTTTTATTGCTTTTGACAGAGAGAGAGAGATACAGAGACAGAAACAGAGAGAAGGGGGAGGGCCCAGAACAGTCTCCAGAGTTGCACGTCATCGTTTTTTCCACATAGTTTCATTCCACAGGTGGGCACGGGGCTGCACAGGGCAAGAACTGGGCCGGGGTCTCACCCCGGTGAGAACTGAACTGGGGGCGCTCCCCAGTTCAGCATATGGGTCCACACAGGCCGGGGCCGGGATTCGATCCTCGGTCCCTGGGGCTTCAAAGTGAGCGCCTAACCCACTGAGCCATCCCGGCTTCCCCTTAACATTATTATTAAACATCTGGTAGAGCCTGCCATGCTCAGCACTTTACTTTTGAAATTTTTAAAGTTATCCTATTGTTTAACTTTCTTTTATTTTGGTCTAAGGGAAAGTTTCGAGCCCCCAAATAAAAATGTGAGCACCATTTATATACAGTATGTGAAAGCATGAAATCATCCTGGGAGAACAATAAGCCATGGACACAGCCCTAGGGAACGTCAGTATTCGGAAGGAGCAGCCCATGACCATGAATATAATTTAATTAAATGAAAATGAACAGCCAGGACAACAGCCAGCATTCTACTGGAGTTTGGTTAACAGAAGAAACTCCACAAAACCACCAGAAGCAGCCCTCTGCACTCCCCACTTTCTTAGGTGCTGAATTAGTTTTAGGACTGCTGTAGCAAAGTACCCCAGGCTGGGTGGCTTAACCACAGACGTTGCTCACAGTTCCTGGAGGCCAGAAGTCCAAGATCAGAAGTGTTGGCAGAATTGGTTCTTTTTTATTATTATTATTGTTTTGAGTGGAGGTGAGAGAGAGAGAGAGAGAGAGAGAGAGAGAGAGAGGAGGGTTCAGAGCAGTCTCCATAGTTGTACATCATTAGTTGTGATATGGTTTCATTCCACACAGGTGGATGTGGGGCTGCATGGGGTGGAACCAAAGTGGGGGCCTCTCTCACCGGAGGCGAGAACCATCGCTGCCATCCTGGCAGTTACCAGTTGCACTGCAGTTCAGCATGTGGGTTTGCAAAGGGGCCAGGGCTAGGATTTGATCCCTGGACCTCGCAGTGGCAAGGCAAGCACTCAACCTGTTGAGCTATCCCAGCATCCTCCCTATTTCTAAATAAGGTCACATTCACAGGTCCTGGGGGTTAGGATTTCAATATATCTTTTTGGGATACACAATCCACTCCATAACAGGTACCATTTTAAACAGATGAGCCATGGCGGAAGCCAGGATGGCTCAGTGGATTTAAGCACTCACTTTACAGCCCCAGGGACTGAGGATTGAATCCTGGCCCCAGCCCATGTGGACCCATATGCTGAACTGGGGAGTGCCCCCAGTTCAGTTCTCGCTGGGGTGAGATCCCGGCCCAGTTCCTGTCCTGTGCAACCCCGTACCCACCTGTGGAATGAAACTATGTGGAAAAACCAGTGATGTGCAACTATGGAGACTGTTCTGGGCCCTCCCCCTTCTCTCTGTCTCTGTATCTCTTTCTCTCTGTCAAAAACAATAAAAATAAATCTTTAAACAGATGAGCCAGGCTCAAATCCTATATGGAAATGACTGTCCTTACGTAGCTCAGGCCCCTGCTGGCTTATAGTATATAGTTCTGTATGTTTAAGATCATAAATATCTGGAGCGCATGGTCCAGGCTAGCTCATTTACTCTGTCTGCAATGATTTTTAAAAATCTGGAGAATGGGGATGGCATTGAGGTCAGAGAGGGTGCAAGATTCAGAATAGAAGCCAGGTGAGACTGCTGAATGTGTATTCACTGGACCCCAAATAAAATTCTCTATCAGCTTATCCATCAGGTATCTCGTGAGTCTGCAGGAAAGAGCCAGGAATCAGGCTTAGCTTGGCTGAAGTCAGCTCCCCCTCCAGTTACTCTCCCCACCAGCCTTTTATAGACGAGCCCTCACAGGTGAGTATGGGAGGGAGGACCTGGGAGGCTTCTTGTGGAAGAGGAGGGTGTCCGTGGGGAGGCTCTGGTGGGAGAAGGGTTTCCAATGGGAGGAGGGGTTTCTGGTGGGGCGATCTCATGGGAGAGGGGACTCTCATGAGGGGGTTCTATGAAGAGAGGGGATTTCAGTGGAGAGATTCTGGTGGGAGAGGGCCTTCTTGTGGGGGATTTGGTTGAGGAATTTTGCTAGGAGAGGGGGGCTTTATGGAGGGGTGGGTTGCTGGAAAGGAGGTCTGGTGGTTTTGTAGCGTTACATTGGCTAACAGAATCTTGGTGAGATGGTGGTGGTCGCCCTGTATTTTGCCTCTCTTTACACGTACAGTGATTCATGTACGCTGCTGTTGTGACTGCTGTTGTGGCTCACAGGGGGTGCATTCAGTGTTGTGTCATTAATGTATTCTTTAAATTAAAACACCCAGCCCTGTGCTGTCCAAGATGGCAGCCACTAGCCACGTGGGTCTATTTAAATTTAAAGTAGAGCAAGTTACTTACAATTTTTAAATTCTGTTCCACAGTCACTCTTGACACATTTCATGGGCTTAGTAGGCACGGGTGGCCTGTGGCTATCGTTTTGGACAGTGCAGATGGACATTTCCACCATTACGGAAAGTTTCATGGAATGGTACTGTCCTGGGCCCACATGGAGGCCTCATTCTCCTGCCTCCCACACTGCAGCCCCAGAGGGATCTTTTACTCTCCTTTAAAAAATTGCGGGGGAAGCCGGGATGGCTCAGCAGGTTAAGTGCTCACTTTGCAGCTCCAGGGACCGAGGATCGAATCCCGGCCCCGACCTGTGGGGACCCATACGCTGAACTGGGGTGTGCTTCCCATGCGGGAGGCCCCCAGTTTGTTTCCACTCCCTGATTTGGCCCCAAGTGTGAAACTGATGACGTACAACTATGGAGACTGCTCTGGGCCCTCCCCTTCTCTGTCTCTCTCTACCTCTGTCAAAAACAATAAAATAAATCTTTAAAACATTGTGAAATATAACATATTTAGGGAAAAACGTATAAGATATGTGTGTACATTTAATTAATAATTCTAAAGGGAATATTCACGAAACTATTTTCTCTTCATGTCCCTAGTATTTTTCCCTTTCTTCCTCCCAGATGTCACCAGTGTCCTGACTTCTGTCCTATTTATGTACTTGATTTTCTTTATTGCTTTACCACCAATGTATGGCCACCTAAGCACTAGAGTTCAGGTTTCCCAATTTGGAACTTTATATGACTGGGATCACACCGCGTGTTCTTTTTGGGGGTCTGGGGTGATAAGATATGCCTTGGAGTTTTTTGTGGGTTTTTTTTTTAAGATTTATTTTATTGATTTTTGACAGAGAGAAACAGAGACAGAGAGAGATAGAGAGAAGGGGGAGGGCCCAGAGCAGTCTCCATAGTTGACAGCATTAGTTTTCCATACAGTTTCACTCCACAGGTGGGCACAGGGCTGCACAGGGCAGGAACTGGGCCGGGAGCCTTCCGCATAGGCCCCAGCAAGAACTGAACTGAGGGCACACCCCAGTTCAGCATGTGGGTCCGCATGGGCCAGGGCCGGGATTCGGTCCTCGGTCTCTGGGGCTGCAAAGCAAGCGCTTAACCCGCTGAGCCATCCCAGCTTCCCCTCAATATATTTTTTACAGTATAGTTTTCATATCATTGTCATACAGAAACACATACATACACACACCCTTTTTGTCTTTAACTCTGGTTCACAAGAAACAAAAAGGAACATGGGAACATATTAAATGACACACAGAGGACTCAATCAGTCAAATTGAAAATGGGGCTGGGGATGCTGGGATAGCTCAACAGGTTAAGCACTTGCCTTGCAACCATGAGGTCTGGGGATTGAATCCCAGCCCTAACCCATGCAAACCCGTATGCTGAACTGTGATGGTACAGGTTTTCACCTCCTATGTGGGAGGCTCCCAGTTCAGTTCCCACCCTGCAAGGCCCCACATCCACCTGTGTGGAATAAAACTGTGTCACAACTAATAATGTGCAACTCTGGAGACTGCTCTGGGCCCTCTCCCTTCTCTCTCTCTCACCTTCTCTCAAAAACAATAAATCTTTTTTTTTTTTAAAGAAAGAAAATTAGGGAACTTGTATATGTCAAATGAATTTGTTTCATGAATAGATTAATGGCTTTATTTATTTATTTTTATTTTTTTATTTTTTAAAGATTTATTTTTATTGTTTTTGACAGAGAGAGAGAGAGAGAGATACAGAGTCAGAGACAGAGAGAAGGGGGAGGGCCCAGAACAGTCTCCATAGTTGCACATCATTGGTTTTTCCACATAGCTTCATTCCACAGGTGGGCGGGGCTGCACAGGGCAGGAACTGGGCCAGGGTCTTGCCCCGGTGAGAACTGAACTGGGGGCACTCCCCAGTTCAGCATAGAGGTCCACATGGGCCAGGGACGGGATTCGATCCTTGGTCCCTGGGGCTGCAAAGTGAGCGCTCAACCCACTGAGTCATCCCAGCTTCCCCAATGGCTTTTTTTAAATAAAAGAAAAGGAAGGAGGGGAAGCCGGGGTGGCTCAGTGGGTTGAGCGCTCACTTTGCAGTGCCGAGGACCAGGGATCGAGTCCCGGCCCTGGCCCTGGCCCTGGCCCATGCGGATCCATATGCTGAACTGGGGAGTTCCCCCAGTTCAGTTCTCTCTTTGTCTCTGTATTGTCTCTGTATCTCTCTCTCTCTCTCTCTCTGTCAAAAACAATAATAAATAAATAAATAAATAAATAAATAAATAAAAAGAAAGGAAAAAAAAAAGGAAGGGGACTGTAATAGATTCAAAGATATTTAAGACACTTGTCAACCAGATGCAATGGGTGGAGTTTGTTTGGGTCCTGATTCAAATAAATATAGTAATAATACACCTTCTTTACCATACCACCAAACCAGATAGCTCAAGCCAGAAAAAGAAAAAAAGAAAGAAAAGAAAAAGGCAATATTAAGATATTGTTATGAATTGTCTTAAGTATTTATGTGGTTATATTTGTATTGACTCCCTACCCATTAGAGATAATGGAGTCATGCATGAAAAAATTTGATATCTAAAATTTTTGCAAAGCACAAAGGAGGAATATAAGGATGCTGGGATAGCTCAGCAGGTTGAATGTTTGCCTTGCAACTGTGAGGTCCAGGGTTTGAGTCCTGGCCCCAGCCAGTGCAAACCCATAAGCTGAACTGCGGTGCAACTGGTAACCACCAGATGGCAGTGAAGGTTCTCGCCTCCCATGTTGGGAGGCGCCCTCCCCCCGCCCAAGTTCAGTTCCCGCCCCAGGAAGACCCACATCCACCTGTATGAAATGAAACTATGTCACAACTAATGATGTATAACTATGGAGACTGCTCTGGGCTCTCCCCATTTCTCTCCTCTCAAACAACAAAATAAATCTTTAAAGAAAAGGAGGTGGGGAAATAGGGACATAAATGAAATGAGTGGGAAAATGCTGAAATTATTGAATTGGGTAATGGGCATATGGAGGTTAACTATACTGTTTTTGTTATTTTTTAAAGATTTATTTTTATTGTTTTTGACAGAGAGATACAGAGACAGACAGAGAGAAGGGGGAGGGCCCAGAAGTCTCCACAGTTGCACATCATTGATTTTTCCACATAGTTTCATTCCACAGGTGGGTGCAGGGCTACACAGGGCAGGAACTGGGCCAGGGTCTCACCCCGGTGAGAACTGAACTGGGGGCACTCCCCAGTTCAGCATATGGGTCCGCACGGGCCAGGGCCTGGATTCGATCCTTGGTCCCCGGGGCTGCAAAGTAAGTGCTTAACCCACTGAGCCATCCCGGCTTCCCCAATATACTGTTTTTATGTATAAAATGTTTTGCAGGTATCCAGGCAGAGATGGTAGGATATCTTGGACAGATAGTACAGGAGGAAAACAAGTTCAGATTCAGGATATATTTTGCAGGTAAAGCTGACAGAATTTGCTGGTGGGTGAAATGTATATAAGAATCAAGAGTAAGTTCAACTAAATGGATAGTAAAATGGGGATGGGCGAGGAAAGGTTTGAGGGGTTGAAATCAAGGGGTGATGTCATCATAGCCATCTTTGGAAACTACAACCAGCCATGATATTGTTTTAACTTATAAGCATGTAAAATGTGCCCCAAAATACATTTCAAAGTGTACATTAAACAAAGAAAATGCTGAATAAATTATCATAGAGTTTATTTATTTATTCATTCATTCATAATAGCAAAACCTGGACCACCACCTATTCAATATGTATAAAAATAGGCTGAAATTTGAAAGGGGATTCCTTAAATAAAGTTATTGAGGCAGAGCCCTATTAGCCTAGTTAGTACTATGGTACCCCTTCCAGACCAAAAGAAAAGGGCCCCAAGAGAACCACCCAGAGAGACTGTATGGACATGTGAGAGAGGCATTAGGGCTGTGCATAAATATTCTGGGGCATGTGGACGGGTTGCTCCTGATTGCCCTCTTTGAAAATGGGTGTGACCACATGACTTGCTTCAGTCACTGAAATGTGAGTGGCAAACCTTTTGTTTCTGTGTATCCATTTTTGGAGCATCTTCCCAATTCTTTCGTTCTTTCATTACCTTCTCTTGGAACCAACTCCCTTACAGATATGGCAGCCAGGTTTGTTTTACGTGAGCCTTCACCATAACCTTAGGTAATGGGCCCATGGTGAATGCTTAATTCAAGCATCAACCTAATTGAGGCGATCAGATTGTCGAAATGTGAAACTGGCAGAGAGACACTGATAGTGTCTGTGAGGCCCTTGAAATAAGACTCTTCACTACTTCCATAATTACCGCCTTGGCCCTCCATCATTACTTGTTGGGAATGTTACAGTTGCTTTCTCCTTGGTCTCTTTGCTTCAATTTGCTCCTACAGCCCTTTTTTTTACATAGCAACTGGGTATGTCCATATAACAAATCAGGTCATGTCACTCCCCTAATTAAAACCCTCAGATGGCTTCCCACTGGTCCTAGAATAAAACCCAAAGTCCTTGTTATGGTCCACAAGGCCTTTCATGCTCTGACCCTGCTAATTTCTCCACCCACATTAGGCTCCATGTGCTCCAACCACACTGGCCTAGTTTCACTCTCATGTATAACTATATTCACTCCTGCCACAGGGCCTTTGCACATGAGATCTCAAGTCAGGCAGGGAAATTCATGTTGGCCCAGTTCATGCCAAAGTCATGAAAGCCCATGGTTAAGCCAGGGTTAAGCACTTACTTTGCAGCCCCGGGGACCAAGGATCGAATCCAGGCCCTGGATTCATGGGCCTGTGTCTGCAAATACAGAGAATAGTTTATGCAGTTTGTTCCCATTATCTATGGCTATATAAGAAACTACCCGAAAACTCAGTGGCATAGAACACCGTATTAATATGTTCACAGAATTTGTCAATCAGAAATTCAGATATAGCTTGTTTCTGCAATATGTTGTCAGGAGACTCAACTGGATCACTCTAAATGATAGCTTGACTTTAACAACTGTGGACTCATCTGGAGGCTTCTTCACTCACATATCTGATGCTTGGGCTGGGACAACTTGAAGTTTGCCACAATTGGAGCACCTATCTGTGACCTATCAGTGGGGCTGGGCTTTCTCACAGCATGGTGGTTTTAGACAGTTGGACTTCTTACATGATGATGATGACTGAGGGCTCCAAGAATGAGTGTTCCAGAAAACAAGTTGAAAGCCAGGTTGTGAGGAAGACTAAGCTATCCTGCAGGACAGACCACATAGTGGAGATTGAGATGTTCCAGTTGAGCTCCACGTAAATTAAACTGCATGAGAGACTGCAGTCAACATTGTGTGGAGCAGAGAACCACCCAAACAGCCCACAGGATTGTGGGGACAAATAATTGTTCTTTTTAAGCCACCACGTTTTGTTAACACAGCCCTGAGAGCAGGGATCCTGTTGGTTAGTTTCATCACCACAAACATTTACTGAAAGAGTAAGTGGAGTCTCCTCAAGGTCATTGAGCCATGCTGGTCTCCTGAATTCTCAACAATAATCATTTGAGGTTCTAGGAAACCACAGTTGCAGATGTAGGGCATATGGTCTTGGATGAACATCAGCTCTTGGCCAATATGGCGTTCTTGTGAAAACTGGAAAAAAGGTCCCCACTCTTGGCAGACTAACTACAAAAAAACAAAACAAAACAAACAAAAAAGAGCTCTCTGGGTGGACATGGTCCCTAGCACACATGGCTTGGAGAACCATGGGCTCTATTTAAGCCCCACTTGCCTCTTTGGCCAGATACCTTTATGTAGTGACTAACCTGTATCTCTCATTTGTACCTTACAACCATTCCTCCCTTCTTCCTTGGGAAGAGCACCCCAATTTTCTTTATGCAAGCTGCCATGTTCTTCAGAGGAGACTGATAAACTCCCCAGCTGCATGGGGCAAAGACTTATTGATCTGAGCCTAAGCCAATCCCAGGGTCTCATTCATCTTGCCTTGTAACAGGTCACATGGACATGTGACACACTTCTAGTCAATGAGCTATAAGAAAAAGTTGCTGAAAGGTTTTGGAAGATTTCCTTCTTCAAAAGATAAGAATGAACCTATTTTTGCTGCTTCGGGAAGAGTTGTCTGCATGTGATACCTGGGTATGTGGCAGCCTCTTGGGACTGAGGGAGCCAGTCTAAGAGGAGATAATGGCAGTTCAACAAGATGGATGGAACTAGGATCACTGATAATATAGTTGAGCTGTTTCGTAAACTAACCCTGGAGAAGTGCTACCTCTGGTCTTGTGTGAGGTGCATGAATATGTTACTTAAACAACTAACTTCTGTTACTTGCAGCCAGAAGCATTCTCATGCAAAAGGAAAGTATCCTGGTACATGTAACAATGTGCTCCTGATGCCTAGGGACTGATCTTGAGGGAGCCAGAAAAAGAGAAGGGGATGCCAAGGATGGGTTAACGTCAGTGCTTGAGTAGTGGGGATAGGTCTGCGTTGATTCCAATCCACTCTGGCAAGAAGGATGCCTCTGGCTTAAAAATTTTGAGGAAGGGAGAGTCTGGGAGGGTGTAATTGGCCAGGTAGATGGTCTCCCCACCCGTGAGGTAGGCAGCCCAGATCCCAAACGTCCCAATGGTCATGATGGTGTGATTGCACTGCATGAGCAATGCGAAGTCTTTGGTGGGGGAGTTCTCAATGCCATTGCCAGCAAAGACCACATCACCACGGGAGGCATCAATATTCTGCCAACACCAGGCCATACCGTTGCTGGAGACCACAAAGATGGGGGAGCTGTAGCGAGCCCGGAACCATTCCAGGGCCTGCTCTAGGTATCGCCGGTCAGCCACCACACCCTTCCACACCTTGGGCATGGTATGGACATAGTCCCCCCGGCGCACATGGACCCCCACGAAGGTGCCAGGCCGGCTTCCATTCACCTGCAGACGCCGCAGAAAATTCTGGGCCTCCTCCTGCACATGGTTGTGTGGGGTGAACTCCTGGAGGATCTCGTCACGGAGGTGGTGGTAGAAGGTCCAGGAGCAGGGATAGCCGGTGAGGCGCACGTACTCCCCGGGGATGTGGCGGTACTGCTCCTCCATCCAGTCATTCAGGTGGTAGTTCTGCCAGGAGATCCTTCTGGCCACATTGCTGTGCAGGACCGGGAGGGTGATTCTGAAGATGTGGGCCAGCAGTCTGTGCATCTGGGCAGGGATGAAAGCCGGCCGCCCATTCACCTTGGCCAATGCATACAGGGTGGCGTACTGGCCCATCTGGTTCCCCAGGCGGCCTACTGCGTTGATCGTCCACACACCCCTGGGCAGGTGACGCGTGGTGTTCCCTTCCATCGCTGATCCCAGTGTCTGCAACTCCCATGAATCCTTCATCTTCATTAGCCGCTGCTGAAGGTGAAATATGGTGGAAGCCATGAAGACAAAGAAGATGAAGTGGGCCGTGGGGAAGAAGAGAGGCCCCCGAGCGCTGAGCATGGCTGTCAGGGGAGGGAGAGCAGGGGGCATTAGCTGGAGGATGAAGGCCCCAGGGTGGAGCACGCACAAGACGCGCAGTTGCTTGTGCAGACATTGTGTGGGTGCATGTGTAGTTTACTTTGTGAGTGCATGTACATGAGCGTGAATATTCAGGTACATCTTTACTTGTGTGCAGGTTTGTTTTTAGGGTATGTTATGTGGGTGTGTTTACATTGGGTTCATATTGTGTTTACATATGTAGATATGTGTGCACTGTGTGTGAACACACAGTATGTATAATGAATGAGTACATGTAGGTGTATATGCATGTGTACATATAGTGCGTGTGTGTGTGAAATTATATGCATAAAATGGACATGTGTACATTGTATTGTATGGGCATGTATATATAGTGTACAAATTTACAATGGTGTGAAAGCAATATGCATTCAGTAGAAATACTTCCACTTGTGAATTTTGATCTTTTCCTGGGCCAGCGAGATGCAGTACAATACTCTCCTGATGCTGGGCAGAGGCAGCGAGATGGTTTTGTACAACTATAGGCTAATGTAAGTGTTCCACGCAGTTTAAGGTTGGCTGGGCTCAGCTATGATGTTCCATAGGTTAGGTGTACTAAATGCATTTTCCAGTTACGACGTTTTGAAATTTATCAGGATGTAACCCCATTGTAAGTCGAGGAACATCTGTACAAGAAATGCCTTGCTCTGCTTTAGTTTCCAAAAAGCGAATTAGATATGCCTCTGGGCCTCTCTTCTCACTGATCTGGTGATAATTCTGTCCCAATCCTATCACACCACCTGTCCAGCTCAGGTCCTGCCTGAGGTCCTATCCGGAGCAGGACTCAGGCTTCAACCTCCTGCTAGTTCTCCGGCCTAGCCAGAGCTGAGCAGGGACTGGAACCTGGGCTACTGGAGAGGAGAAACCAGCTCAGGACAAAGGTACCATCACCCAGGACCACCTCCATGGTATGTGGCCCGGGCATTCGCACAGGCTCTGTACGCAAAAGGGCCCTGTGTGTGGTTTAATGCTCTGAAATTTGTGATACGCTTGAACCAGGCACCTCACACTTTCCTTTTGCATTGGGCTCTGCATATCAGGAAGCCAAATCTGCTGCCACCCTCTTTCCTCGAGTCTCAAGAGCTCCCTCTCCTGGCTTTTCATCTGCTGAAATAACTAAAAAGTCACAGAAAGTGATGAATCAAGGCTGATACTTCTGTGGTTTCTGCCACGTGCCATGCATTGGTCTCAGCGTTTACTACCCTGAGTCACAATTCCTTATCAGCCATTTTCCTAAGATAGGTGGCAAACCTCAACTTAAATTGGACTCATTTGGGGACACAATATGACCTGAGCCAACGTGCAGCTATTTGTACATTTTACTTAGAGGGAATGCCTTTGTATTTTGCTACAGAAACAATTAACGTTTGATTATGGGATGCTGCTCAGACCCCACCGGGGGAGCTACTTAACATACTGTCTGTGAACCCCACAGCAGTGTCAAAACACAGGTTCTGAAACACGTCCGGTGCAGAGTTTCAGGTACAAGACTGCAGCCCTGTCTTCCCTCATCTAATCCTCATGATCTCCCATGAGGAAGGTGCATTTTTATACCCATTTAACAGATGGGGAAACTAAGGCACAGAGAGGTTAAAAAACTTGCTTTCAGTCACACAGCTGGGAAAGAGGTGGAACCTGGATTTGAACCCAGGCAGTATCATTCAGGAATTTATGCTCTCAATTACCATTCTGAATTTTTCGAGTATGTTCTGAGGGCGAGCACTCAGCCACACACTCTCCCTCTAGTTTCCTGCAGGGTTTGACCAGCCCTGCCTCGTGGTCTTCTGTTATTTCTGAGTTAGCAAGATAGGGATAAAAGACCTCTGGAAGCCTAAAACTGTGGGTCCCATGCTGCTGAGCCCTGGGAAGCCCTCTCTCCTCTCTGGGGGCGCTGGAAGGGTGAAGATGCTTAATACTTGAGGATCCCCCTGCCCCCTAGTTTCCTTCCCAGCTTGGGGAATTGTTTTCCCTTGGCCCTGGCTTCTTGTACCACTCCCCATGCCCCAGGCACTTTCAGGGGTGCTAATTGCATCCAGTAGCTCAGGCTATTAAGAACAAAAGGGAGGAATAGCCTCCCTCCAGGTAATATTAGCTTAAGAAACCTCTTGTCCCCAGGCGGGGAGGAAAAGAAAGTGAGACCTAAGCCTTCTTCCTTAACTTTCTCTGGCAGCAAAACCAGTCTATGAGCCACCATTCCCTCTGCCTGGGTCTTTTCTGCCCCAATGACCACGAGGTTTGCCCTCCCTCTCTCTGGTTACATCCCAAATGCCCCCTGCAACCTTTCACCCACTGCATCCACTTTCCTACTTGCTTTTGCTCCAAAACATGTCACCTTCCACCGTGTTCTAGAACGTAATTACTTTTCTGTAGCAATCTCTCCTCACTCTAGATTGTGTGGCTGACAAGGGTGGGGGTTCTGTGTATGTTTCACGTGTGTCCACGTGTGTTCAGCTGAGTGACACACAGGGGATACCTGTTGAATGGATGAGTGAAGTGAATACTGCCCTACATTATTACCCTGTCACTCTCACCACCTGCCTCCAGATCCGATGTGTGCGCCTCTGATTTGGGGGTGTCTCTGCCCCCAATCCCTTTCTCTTGCAGCTATCTCCTCACAGCTTGCTTTCAACTCTGATATCCCTGTCCTGGTTCCCGCTGGGGCTGGCCCCGCCACTGTAGCACATGAGGGCCACCCAACTGCCTTGGCTGTGTCCTCTCCCCTCCAGGGCAGGCTCTGGACAGTGGGTCCCCAAATCCCTGTTTAGGTCAGGCCCATGCTGTGCTGCACTCGAGGCCACAGCAACCACTAAAGTGCCCCATCATCCCCAGGCCCTTGCTTTTCTCAGCAGGAAGCAACAGAAAACGTTTTTTTCTAGTCAGAACCATTCGGTATGTAACAGAGTTTACAGCAACATCCATGGGATTTTCACAACTGAAGCTCTGAGGCCTAACAGGAAGCTGGCGGGGGCGAGGGGGCTGGGGCTGGCTTTGAGCTCTGTCATACTTGGAGTCCCCCCTTTCTCCTTCTGGCCACGACAGCCACTGAAGCCTGAGTTCTCAGCTTACCTCAGTCCCCACCGTCTTAGAAAACAGCTCAAGCCTTTGGGTTTCCTGTGGCTGGTCTGATCCTGCTAAGAGCACCGATTTTTAGGGCTTGAAAGCAGCGGACCTTAGTGCTCAGTAAATCTACAGCCGACAGAAGGTTCCAGAGGGGAGGAGGGGCTGGCTTAGGGTTACCCAGCCAAAGGTCAATGTCTTCCCTCAATGTGAATGGCCCTGACCTCCGCCACCATCATGTGGTGGGGCTGGGCCACGCCCCCCATTTCAGGGGGTAAATGTGAGTGCTGAGGAGACCCCAGACCTAGCAAGCCCATCTGGCTGCTGTCCCGTTCCGTCCTGTCCTACCCGCCTTGAGCGTCCTCTTGCGCCTCCTCAGCCAGCCTGCTTGGGGCTGTCTGGCTTTAGGCCCCCTGGGAATGACAGCTCAGGTCCCAGGCAGTCCTGGGTGGTGTGGCTGGCAGGGGTCCCTGCGGGGAGAAGGTGGCTACGGTTGGAGAGGGGATTGAGCGGGGTGGGGGTGGGGTGGGCGGTGATGGTGTTGAATTCTGCGGGCTCTGCTCTGAGCTCCCGCCCAGAACCTCCACTAGGCTGGGGCCTGAGAACAGCCACTGAGCACACACTCCCGAGAGCCCACCGGCCGCAAGGCGCCCGCAGGAGGGAAGAACACGCGAGGAACTAACCGCAGAGGACGCCTTCTTCTTGGGTGCAGGTTTGGCCAGCGTCAGGGGTGAAGAGCTGGGTGCTTCCATGAAAAAGCCGGGGAAGAGGAGCTGGTGTCCCAGAGGGACCAACACAGTGCCCAGGCCTGGGGGCCTGACTCTGGGTCTGGTGGGAGCATGACTAGTCTCTGTTCCTGAAAGGGACTGAGGGTGGGCTCTAGCTCCCAGAAGAGGCAGGGGCTGGGGACAGGCCATCTGGGTTCCCCAGTGGGCACGAGCTGGGTTCCCCAGTGGGCACGAGCTGGCTTCTGGGTCCCGCAGAAGTACTAGGGGACTCATAGTCTTGTTACTCAAGGTGCTATGGGCCAGAAAATGGTAGCACCTGAACTACCCATGCAAGAGAGAGGTGGGAGCCGGGGTTAGGCCCTTCACAAGGCTGACGCCGTGGATTCTGGGCAAATGCCGGCCTCCAGAGCGCAAAATGGCGCCAGGCTCCTAGGGAGGGGTGGAGGGTGATATCGGTGCTTGGGGACAAGGGGAGGCAGTCTTTGCACATGGCGGCAGCAGAGGGGACACTGGGGGCTGTGAAATCAGGCTGGGAGAGGATGTGATCTCACTTGCACCCCTGGTGCCTCACAGACTCCTAGCCCGGGTCCAGACTCAGAGCCAGGGGGCTGGGAAGAAAAGCTCTGAGGTCCCTAGACCAGAGTGAATTCCTCACTAGGAGCTGCCAGCCCTGGGAGGGGACAGAGGGGGGAGGGGGGCATTGCAGCACCAAGTCCTTCTTAGCCTGCCATCCCCAGGGGGTCTTAACTTCTGGCCCCCTCAGATGTCCTGGCCTCTGGCCCTGCCCTGTCTCTGTCCTCCCTTAGCATCTGCCACCCCCACCTTCTGTTCCCCCATCTACTCTGGGGGCCTGAGGATGAGTGGAATATGTGGGGTGTCGGATCCCTGGACCCTGAGGCCTAGGATGGCAGGAGGGGGTCTGAGATGATCAGAGTCCTCAGAAATCCAAGCACAGTGACATTCCACTTGGAGTCCGAAGGGGAACCTGGTCTCTGCTTTCCTAACCCCACACGGCTTCTGCATCCACGTCCTAGGCCCAGAGAGACACAGGCTTCCAGCCCCAGGGGTCCTGGTCCTGCTCCTTAGCAAGGTTCTCTGGGCTTTGCACCTGGATGGGAAAGGGTTAAGGGTGGTGGAGGCTGGGGGTGGTTTGGCCATAATCCCCTGCGTGCCCAGGGTGTGGAGAACAAGGTTAGGGCCCCACGTGGGAAAGGGCCTCCGCTCTGCTCTGATCCCTGGGCTGGGGTCTGGCCTCTTGCTTCTGATTGCCTGTGCCGGACACCCCTGCCTATCTCCTCCTCCCCTTCCCACTGACCTGCCCTGCCTGCCTGGTAGTCTGTTCCTTCCCTCTCCTGTGCCTCTGAGCCTACCCACCTATCTGCCCCCGGGCCCTGTTCCCTGTGGGCTCTGGGTGCCCTGCCACTGTCTGGGCCTCCTGGCCTCCCCTGGAGTCCATCTTCTCTCCTCGCAGCTCTTTCTCTGCACCTGGCCCTTCTCCTAAGCTTGTATCTCCTTTCCCTCTGTCCCTTTCGCTATTCCTTTGTCTCTGGGCTTCATCCATTTCTAAATTCCCCTCCCCTGCCCAACCCTGACCCCACTCCCCCTGGGGCTCCCCTTCAGTTGCCTCATCTGCCCCCCTTGCCCTCTCCCCAGGGCCCCTGCCCCTCGACACTGACAGATCGCTCTGGAGTGTTAAGCTACGAATTAGTTCAGGCAAAATTCTCAATTTTGCTTGCGTTCTTTCCCCTTTTGGTTGTGTAAACAGTAATTCTCCCCAGATGGAACTATTTTCCTCGCTTCGAAGCCACGGGGAGGGGGCGTGGGCTGGGCTGGGGGTGGAATGCTGGGGTCCTCAGGGGGCCTGGGAGAGCAGGAGGGAGGCTGACATGTGAGTAGCCTGAGGCCCTCAGCCTGGCCACTCCTCTTCCCTCCAGATACTGACCCTGCTGGAGCCATGCCCCTGACCTTCGCCCTCTTGTTCCTCCTGAGCCAGGCCACCTCGGACCCATGCTACCATCCAGGAGGCCGACCCCGCTTCTGCCTCCCACCAGTGACCCAGCTGGCAGGCACGGCGGCCGCCTGTCCCCAGGCCTGCGCCTTCTCTGCAGGGGCCGAGGTCAGCTCCCGGGCTACCTGTAATGGCAGTGTGACCCTGGCCCTGGGCGGCCCCTTCCTCCTGACGTCCGTTAGCCTGCGCTTCTGCACTCCAGGACCCCCAGCCCTGGTCCTGTCGGCTGCCTGGGCCACCAGAGGTCCCTGGAGATCGCTATGGCGCAGACCCGCCTGGCCTGGGGCCTTGGGGGGCCCCGAAAAGGTGACCTTCCGGGCCCCACCTGGTGCTAAGGCCAGCATGGTAGCCAGTCACCTCCGTGTGGAGTTTGTAGGCTGGGCAGGGCTGGCAGCAGCTGGAGTGAGAGGCCGCTGCCAGTGCCATGGCCACGCTGCCCGCTGCGCTGCCCGGACCCGGCCCCCCCGCTGCCGCTGCCGCCACCACACCACCGGCCCCGGGTGTGAGAGCTGCCGCCCATCCCACCGAGACTGGCCCTGGCGGCCTGCCACACCCTGGCACCCCCACCCTTGCCTGCGTGAGTCCTGCCCCCCTCCCCACCACCAGGCCCCATGACTCTCCAGCAGCTGGTCCCTTGTCCCTAAGGGACAGGATGCTCTCTCCCTCCCCAGAGCTGCCTGCCCCTTGCTTCCTCTCACTGCTCTCCAGCCAGGTCCCCTCTTTACCTGCCCTTACAGCTCCCCCACCTGCCTGCCCCGCATCTCTCTCTGCTGCCCACCTGCCCTTTGGGGGCTCCAGAATCTCTGACGCTCGACCACTCACAGTGATAATGCTGAGAATGTAAATAACATTTCTTGAGCCCCCAGCCCAGGCCCTGGCTCGTTGCATGTGCTCCGGTAATATGTACTGAAAGGTTGAAGGCAATAGGGCAGCTGGACCTTTCCTAACTCATCCAATCCACCGTGTGGGGAGGGCTTTATTCATTATATATACAGGTACTGATCCCTTGCTATATGCTAGGCAGGTACTGTCATCAGGCCCATCTGACAGATGAGGAGACTGCAGCTAGAGTTGGGAAGTTCCCTGAGCAAGGACACACAGCCAATAAGTAAGTTGCAGGGCCAGAAGCTGAGCTTGGGAGTTTTGGCTTGTCCCTGCCAAACTCCTGTCAGGTGCTGTCACACTAGAGGCTCTAGGGTGGCAGACCAGAATCAGACGGTCGGGGCTCAAATTCCACCTCCTCTGTTTCTTGGCTGTGTGACACCAGGCAAAGTCTAGCCTCTCTGTGCCTCTATTTCGACACCTGTAAAGTCGGGGTTGTAGCAGCACTTCCTTTACAGGCTGCAGTAAAAATTCAATGAGTCAGTAATATACATACCGTAGTCCTTAGAATAAAGCTTCCTATGGTACCTGGCAGAAAGGACAACCTTCCTGAGAGTCTGCCAGTGTTACCATTCCCCAGATGAGGAAGGTCAGGTCCAAGGAGACAGTCCTTGCCCAAAGTCTCACTGCCAGCAAGGAGCAGCACTGAGACTGAACTTGGAGAGACAGGCTTTCCTAAATGCTGGGCCAGCCCCCAGGCCATCCCAGGGGTCTCCAAACTTTACAGCTGCATTAACTATCAAACAGCAGTGTGGGGGCCGACTACACACTCGAGGTCCAAATAAAAAAGAATCAAAACATAGATGTTGTTTTTAATTATTTATTTAATATTATTTTATTCAGATAAAAAGGTCTCCACGGGCCAGATGAGAGGGCCTTGGCCTGCAGGCCGTAGTTTGGAGACCCCTGGGCCACTAGACCAACCCTCCCCAGGTCCCACTCACAATGGGTCACCCTCTCCCCTCCACAATTCTCCCAGACTGGAGTGTCCAGAGTCTGGGGGCCCTTCCCCCTCCTCCAGCAGCCCCGCCTCAGAGACAGCCGTCCTCCAACCTCTAGCCTGCAGCCCTTGCTAGAGTGTTACCAGGCCCAGGGCAGTAACTCCATTCCACCAACAGACGCACACAGACACCCACAGACACACCAACATACACACACCAGGCTCTGGGACATAATTCCATTCCACCAACAGATATATTTTTTTCCTTTCCCTTCCCTTCCCTCTCTCTCCACACCTCACATTCTTTGCTCCCTTCCCCCTGTTTCTTCCTGCAATGTCATGTAGTCTAACTTACAGACTAGCTGGTTGTCCTGGGTTCACAGCTCTATCCTCATCCCTACTGGGGCTTTCCTTGACCTTCCACCTCTGCCCCACAGGGCCTCTGTTCAGTTGGTCCATTCCCGTCAGCTGGATCTGATGCCCCCTTGGGGGAGTGAGGGAGGGGAGACTCACGTGACCTGAGGGTGTCTCGGGGTTCATCCTGGGCTTGAACAGGGCGTGGATGATGGGGAGGCAGACCCTTTGAGAATCACCACATCCCCCAGGCTAAGCTGGGCACTGCCCTCTGAACCTGGGTAGGAGACCAGCAGTGTTGTGGTATAGAAGGGTCTGGACAGACAGGTGAGATTAACTCCTGTGGCAAAGCTGTGGACGTCACAGAGGTGGTGGCCTGAATCCCTTCCCCATCAAAGTTTTTCAAAGGGAAGTGAGGTGATGTTACCACTCTCAGTTCAGAAAAAATTCCAAAGCCTCCTAATTACCCACTGATCATCTTAATAGTGTTGCCACCTCTGAGATCCCCACCAGATAGGGGGAAACCAAGGCTCAGAGAGGAAGTCATTTTCCCAAGAACACACACCTGCCTCAGCTCTCTGACCTCCATAGTACTTCTCTGGGCCCTCAGGCCTCTCAAACCTCTGAGTCCAAAACTCCTTCCATCTCTCACAAGAGTGGTCTGTGAACCCCCTGGTCAGCACCTCACTGTGGAATGCTTGCTCAAAACACAGATCCCCGGGCCCAGCAGAAGCCCTGGAGGTGGGGCCTGAAATCAGTGTTGCTCTTTTTAAACACTGCTCTGGTAGTTCTGATAAGTAGTAAGGTTCAAGAGCCACTGTCTTAGAACACCTGACCAATGCTCCCAGGAAAATGTACACACAACCCTCCCAGAATCCTGTGAGCTGCGTGAGAAGCACTGGAGTGTGGTTACTAAGAGCATGAACTCTGGACCTGTAAGGCCTGGTTTCCAATCCTGCCTCTTACCTTCCCCTTAGCTGTGTTACCTTGAGCAGGTGACTTCACTTCTCTGTGCCTCAGTTTTCACATATGTAAGGTGGGGAAGATGACAGCACCCGCCTCACAGAGCTGCTGTGAGAACACAATGCCCCAGGCACTCAGCACATGGCACGTGGAAGCTCTAAACGGGCACAGGTACATGCTCTGTGTCAGGCCCTGGGTTGAACACTTGTGTCTATTGGGTTTCATTTAAGCCTCACGAAGTAGACATTATAAATGTCATTTTACAGCAAAGAAAGTTGAGCTACAAAAGGAAGTCACTGCCCAAGGAACACAGTGGGACACCAACACTCAGGGCTCTGACTCCAAAATGTACACACAACCCTCCTAGAATCCTGTGAGCTGCGTGAGAAGCACTGGAGTATGGTTACTAAGAGCATGAACTCTGGACCTGTAAGGCCTGGTTTCCAATCCTGCCTCTTACCTTCCCCTTAGCTGTGTTACCTTGAGCAGGTGACTTCACTTCTCTGTGCCTCAGTTTTCACATATGTAAGGTGGGGAAGATGACAGCACCCGCCTCACAGAGCTGCTGTGAGAACACACATGGAGCCGCCACTCTTCTTTAGGCCACGCCCCACCACCCCACCCCTGGTTTCACACAATCAGGAGGTTCATGGGTCCCGGTCCCCTTGGGCATACCCTGCTCCAGTCCAGTGCCCTCATTTTAAAGATGAGAATAAAGAGGTTTGGGGACCGGGCTTAACCAGGGACCCCCATGCTGTCCCCTTTACATTGTGCTTATACTCTGTTTCCTGAGGGCGGGGGCTGCGGGTTGCTGGGAACAGGAAACAAAGCCCGGGTCTGATGTGTCCCTGGCTCCATCTTGCTCCTAGCCTGCTCCTGCAACCAGCATGCGAGACGCTGCAGGTTTAACTCTGAGTTGTTTATGCTGTCCGGCGGCCGCAGTGGGGGTGTTTGTGAGCGGTGTCGCCACCACACAGCTGGGCGGCACTGCCACTACTGCCAGCCCGGGTTTTGGAGGGACCCCAGCCAGCCTATCACCAGCCGCAAAGCCTGTAGGGGTGAGTGCAGCCTGAAGCCCAGCTTAGGGGGAGAGGAGGCAGGACCAGACTCCTGGGTCTGGGGTGAGGCTGGGGATCCTGACTTCTGGGTGGGAGGGAAGAGGGGCTGGGGAATTAGGAGGGAGCATCTAGGGTGCAGACACCCACATCCCAGGATCCTTTCTTTATGCAGCCTGTCAGTGTCACCCTATTGGGGCAACTGGTGGCATCTGTAACCAGACCAGTGGACAGTGCTCCTGCAAGTTAGGGGTCACTGGCCTGACATGCAACCGCTGTCGTCCTGGCTACCAGCAGAGCCACTCCCCCAGGATGCCCTGCCAGCGTGAGTCCTGAGGGGTCACAAGTCCGAAGTGGGGCGGGAAAGAGACATTCCCAGACCTCCAGTGGACAAGTGTGGTGAGGGCTGGGACCCTGGGGGTTCGGAGCTAGAGGCTGCAGGTTGGACTCTGTGTCTTTGGGGAAGTGCGAACTGTAATTCCAGTCCCCTCAGCCTCTGGGAGGAAGAAGCTGGAAGCCTGGACTCCTGGGTCTGAGGGAGGAGGGCCTGGGGGTCCAGATTACTGGGTCTGACGGAAGAAGGGGCTAGGGACCAGGACACCAGGTCCTGGAGGAGAAGGACAAATAGTGTTTGCCCTCTGGGGCCTTAAGGGAATGGAGGAATGTCTGGATTCCTTTGGAGGGGTAGGGGAAGGGACAAAGGTTATATTTCCCCTTTGGTTTCTCATAGGAATCCCAGAGGCAACCACCACCCTCGCTACGACCCCTAGTGCTTACAGCTCCGGTAAGACAGGCTAAAGTGGAGATCCTGGCAAGAGGGATTGGGGATGGGCTGATTGCCCCCCAGTGGGGATACAGGGGTGGCCTACTGAACCCAGTCCCAGGGTTCAGGCACCCCGGCTGTCCATCAAGATGGAATGCGGGGATGGGCAGGGGCAGAGTGCTGTGGTCTAGGCCTCAGGAGCCCATTGCAGACAGCCTGACCCTCTCCAGACCCTCAGTGTCACAACTACTGCAATATTTCGGACACCAGGGTACATATGAGCCTTCGGAGGTACTGCCAGCAGGACTACGGTGAGTGCGGGGGGGAAAAGGGCCGGTGGCTGCACAGGCGCTCTGATGACTGGCTACATGCCACCCCCTTCTCTGTTCTCATCTTAAATGGGAAGGAGTGTTAGACTCTAAAGGGTCCTTCCGGATCTAGGATCTCATGGGGCAGATGACAAATGAGGGTAAGGGGAAGTGGAAAGGGGATGTTCCCTACCCTTTGTCTCCTCTTTCCCTATGTTCTTGGCCTTCCCATAGTGTCATATCTCCTTCAGCCTGACATGTCTGAGGGAAGGAGGTGGCCCCCCGGGGATGGAAGGAGCAACGGGGAACAGGCCCGTGCCCTGTCTTGCCTACCTCAGACCCTCTCTGCCTCCCTTTAAGGTCCCAAGTCTGAGCCTCAGCCCCATGCCGAGTCGGGCTCTCCCTGATGCGATCCGAAGCCCCACTCAGGTCCCGGGCCCTCCCATCATGGTCAGCCCTAAGCCCCCTGGGGGCGCCCCTCCACGCAGGCCTGACCGCTCTCCCTCCCGCAGTTCTCCGCGCGCAGGTGCTGGCGTCGGAGGCGGCGGGCCCGGCATGGCGGCGGCTGGCCTTGCGCGTGCTGGCTGTGTACAAGCAGCCGGCGCAGCCCGTGCGCCCTGGCGGCCAGGAGGCCTGGGTGCCGGGCGCCGACCTGGCCTGCGGCTGCCTGCGCCTGCAGCTCGGCAACGACTACCTGCTGCTGGGCAGTGCGGCCGGCAGCCCCGACCCCGCGCGCCTCGTCCTGGACCACCATGGCCTCGCGCTGTCCTGGAGGCCGCGCTGGGCCCGGCCGCTGCGGCGGCTGCAGCAGGAGGAGCGCGCTGGGGGCTGCGACGAGGCCTCCGACCCTGAGCCTCAGGCCTGAGCACTAGAGCTAAAGCCGAGTGGCCTCGAAACCAAGGCACTCGGAAGGGACCAGGACTCGATGGCGCGTCCCTTCGCGAGCCGATCAGATGTCGCGGAGCCTCTGACGTACTAACCCTGCGCCAGCACCATGCGGGCATCACGGCCATTAACCAAAGGCAGCCAGCTGCAAGCAGGACAACTGGCTAGGGCATTTGGCCTGAAACCTATGCAGCTAGTTCTCTCAATAAAGCCTTAAACCTTGAGGAATTTCCCGCCTTTTCCAGCTACCATCCCTGCCCATTGGCTTTTAGCCAATCACCAGGCACCACAATCTGACCAGCACTTAGTGACGTCATAGCAACTCTTCCACTGGATTGGCCATTTTGTCAGGGCGTGGTAGCCAAATTTGGGCTCCACAGATTTACTCAAGGCCTCTTGGTTTGCACTTCTGAGACCCACCCAGAACCGAACAGTCGTCTATAGCTTTCCATTAGTTAAGCTAGGCTAGCTCTGTTGGCTTGACACAATACAAGTTAATTTCTTGTTCATGTACATGTCCCACGCAAGTCAGCATGGGACAATTTTACAGTCATTCAAGGACTCATACTGAGAGGCATCTACCATCTTGTCACTGCACCAAGTGCAACTCATGGCATCACAGTGACGGGGGGGGGGGGAGAGAGAGAGAGAGAGAGAGAGAGAAAACGAACTACATGGTCCCACACAAGAGATAAATGATTTGGTCCAAGAAGACGCCAGCCCTTCCACTCACAGCTCATTGGTCAAGACTGTTCACATGGTTGCATCTAATTGCAGGAAGGTGGGGAAGTAGAATTTCCTTATGTGCTCAGAAAGAGAGAAGAACCAGTGTATTAGTTTTCTATCGCTGTCATAATAAATTACCACACTCAGCAGCTAAAGGAAAACAAATTTATTTTACAGTTCTATAACTCAAAAGCCCCACACGGGTTTTCTTGGCTAAAATCAAGATGTCAACAGGGCTTCATTCCTTCTGCAACTTTTAGGGGAGAATATGTTTCCTTTTCATTCCTAGCTTTTAAAAGATACCCACAAGCCAGCTATGTCAAGTCCTTTTCACACTTCAATGTTCTTCTGACTCTCTGTCCTCACATCTTTTTCTGCCCACAGCTGGAAAAGGTTCTCTGATTTTAGGGCCCATGTGATTAGATGGGACCCGCCCAGATAATCCGGAATAATCTCCCCATCTCCATATCCTTAATGTTTTTCACCTATGCAAAGTACCTTTTGCCATGTAAGGTAACATATTCACCAGTTCCAAAAATTAGAGTGTGGACATCTTTGGGTGTGGACACCATTATTCTGCCTACCACAACTGCACATGGGTGAATACTAGAATTTTCCACCATGTCGCTCTGCTCTAATTTCACAGCATCAGAGAGAACTATCTAAATAGCAGCTTCTTCCAATCATTCTCATTGCGTTGTCCTGCTTTATTTTTCATTGTAGCACATATCACCACCTGATATATTAAACATGTTTATTTTGTTAACTATTTCTCTGACCCTTCCACTAGAACATGAGCTCCATGGGAGAAGGGATTTTGTTTTGTTCGTGACTATATCCCCTGCATCGAGAAAGATTGATGGCACATAGTATATGCTCAATAAATACTTGTTGAAAACTGATCCATGAACAAACTCAGCCCAACCAAACATGAAGTGATGCCTCAAGCATATGTATTACTAGGAGTCATAGTAAACCCCAATAACTGTAGTTGAAACAAGATAGAAATATATTTCTCTCTTGCATAAAAGAGGCCTGGAGATAATCAAGCCACTAGGAACCTTCTAGCTTTCCTCTCCACCATCTTTACAAAGGTCCTTGTACTCATGGTCCAATAAGGCAGCTAGTGCTCTAGCCACAATGTCTGTATCCATGCAGCAGAATGGAGGAAGGCAAAGAAAAAAAAAGGCCAAACGGCCCACATCGCTGACTTATAACGATGCTCTCCCAAAACGGCTACACAATCCCTCTGTTCTCATTGGCCAGAAGTTAGTCACATGACCACATCTAGCTGCAAGAGAGGATGGAAATGAGCCTTTTATGCTGGGCTGTCTTGGACCCAGCTAAATAGGATATCAAGGAAAGATTTTGACATCAAGGAATGATTAGAGAAAGGATATTTGGAAAAATTAGCTTACCTGGCTTTATATAAGACCCTTGGCCAATCAGAATCCAGAGTATACTATGATATCATGAGGTGTTAGGCAGAGCAGGTTTTTGGCATTTCCAGAATCCCCAGAAGCTGAGATTGAAAGTAATTGATGTCTGGCTATGATTGTCCATCCCACCTGCTGCTACCTTGACTTTGGATTTGTGTCTGTTTTGTTTGATGCTGTTACCGCAGCACCTAGAATACCATAAATACTCAATAAATATTTTTTTAATAAATAGGTGGGTTCTATTATTACTGTTCCCATTATACAGATGAAGAAATTGAGGCTCCCAGGGGGACTACACCCTGAGGTGAGCACAGGGATTCAAACCCTGAGTAGGTGTGTTTGGGTATGGTCAGAATTCCTAACCACCTCTTCAATGAAGAAACTAGCTCAGAGAGGTAAGGAATCTTAGCAGCCATCACATAGCAAGTAGCCGAGATGTCTAATACAGTAGCCACATTTAAATTTAAATTAATTAAAATTAAATAAATTTTAAAATTCAGTTCCTCAGCCATAGTAGCCACATTTTAGGTGGCTGGTGACTAGTATATCAGACAAAGCGGATACAGAACATTTCTACCATCACAGAAAGTTCTATTGGGTGGCACGCCTCTGGACACCATTTTCATGAAGATCACAGACTCTGGAGTTAGCCTGTCTGGGTTCAAATCCTGCCCTGTCCCTCAATTTCTTCATCTGTAAAATGGAGATGATGATAATAGGAAATAACCCATAGGGCATATTCTGAGGATTAGATGAGTTAATATGTGTATGTTATGGGCTTAGAAGAGTGCCTTGCAAAGAGTAAGAGCCATTTGAGTTTGTTGTTACTTAAACGCCCAGTGGCCATACCTCCCCCAGAAGAAGAGAGCCCAGAAGGCTAGAACATAGAGCAAGAGGGTTTTACTACGCTCTCCAAGGGAGTGGGAGTTGAGAGCAGGGAAAGAGGGGTGAAGAGGCCAAGAGGGATTGTGAGAATCACCCAGGCCTGGAGAGTCCTGGCTCGATGGCCTCCCACCCAAGGGCTGGGGAGGTAGGAGATGAAAGTGAGAAGCGGGCAAGCCCCATATGTTCCTTAGGACCCAAACTTTATTCCCAGCGCCCGAGACGAACAGGCGTGAAATCCACATCTGGGACCCACTTCCGGCGTGGCCATTCCCTCCCGTCTCTGGGCACTGAGCCCAGTCTGTCTGTGTGCTATAATGGAGGCAGCACAGGTGGCTTCCAGAGCTCAGAGGAGGCCCCTGCCCGCCGCAGCATTGCTGATGGCTTCCTGGAAGAGCAGACTGATAAAATACATGAGTCTGAGTAGGAATCTGTCCTGCAGAGAACTGGGAAAGAGCCCCGGTTAGAGGCAACTGTTTGTGCAAAGGTCCAGAGGCCAGAGGGCCTGGTGTGGTAGGAAAAGACATGAGGCTGGGGATTGGTGGTGGCCAGGGCATGGGGTAGAGGGGCTCTAAGGCCAGACTGAGGGCTTGGGTATTTTCCTGGAGCACTAGGGAGCCATGGGAGGTCTATGAGCAGGGGAGGGGCAAAGTCAGTCCTGTGTGAAAAACAGTGCTATGGACAATCATGGAGGCGGTTCAATTCACTGGGAGAGCCCAGAGAAGGCCTTGAACCTGGCCTGGAGGTCAGGTAACTTCTCTCAGAGGAAATGACATTCAAGGTAAGAATTTAGTCATGACAAGTAAGGCTGAGGGGTGGGGACTTTGTCCAGGGGTGCTGGAAGCTATGGGATACCTATGACTAGGTAGAGACGGGGCCAACTCTGGGCATAGAAAGACCCCTTGGGGGTCTGTGGAGGGAAGACTGGAGGGGGAAGAAAACCAAAGGGGTAGTAAGGGCTTCACCTCCTCCAGGAAGTCTTCCCTGATCTCCCAGGCTGGGCCCCTGTACCACTTCCTAACTGGGGAAAGGATACTGATGGGAGAAGATGAGGTCTGAGCCAGGGCCATAGGTATGGGATAGAAAGAGAGTCAGGAAAAAAAAAATAATTAAAAAAAAAATATATATATATATCTCACCTACACTGGGAAGCTTTCTTCTTCTTTTTTTTTTTTTAAGACTTATTGTTTTTTGACACAGAAAGAGACAGAGAGAAGGGGGAGTGCCCAGAGTAGTCTCCATAGTTGTACGGCATCAGTTTTTGATATGGTTTTGTTCCACACAGGTGGAAGGGGGCTCTGGGCTGGGGGCCTACTGCATGGGAGGCATGCCCCCCCTTTGAGCCAGGGGCCGATCCAGTGGGCAAGAACTGAACTGGGGCCTCCTGCATGGGAAGCACACCCCAGTTCAGCATATGGATCCACACAGGCCGAGGCTGGGATTCAATCCTCGTTCCCCAGGGCTGCAAAGTGAGCACTTAACCTGCTGAACCATCCTGGCTTCCCCAAGCTTTCTTCTTAAACCCCATGCAAAAATAAAATAAATAAATTTAACCCATTTCTGAATTCCATAGTCCCTATATTTTACTTTCCTCACTCACTTGTTCATTCATTCAATATATTCTCCTGAGATCTCCCTGGGAAATGCTAAGACCTGACTAGAGCCAGGACTTGCTCTGGAGGGGCTCCCAGTCAGAGAGGACTGGGTAGGGGAGAGACCGAGGTACAGTTATGTCGAGTGTGATGTGTAATAATGGAGGCAGCACAGGGCCCAGCCTAGGAAATCAAGGAAGACTTCCTGGAGGAGGCAAAGTCCTCGATGGAAATCCTTTGCAGAAAATTCAATTGTCTCCCAGGCAGATGGCAGGGGGCCAGAATCTCTAGGGAGAGACAGCAGGAGCATGTCTCATTCAATCTTGGCCGATTTCTCTCCTGAGGACCCCCTGTACCACCCTGGGTAGTATAATGCTGGGGACCCAAAGACGGTTCAGGCCTGGGCCCACGACGAAGGATGCACAGGAACGCAGCCCGCCTCTTGTGAGATATGTGCTCTAATGGAGGTAGCACAGGCCACTGGGAATGTCCCCAGCAAGCACTGACCCAGCAAGTACTGACACAGACCTCAGGGAGGGCTTCCTGGGGTAGGAGAGCCCGATGGTAGGCAGAGCTGGCTCTTCCTGCAATGTCAGTCTGTCTGTCTCTCCCTCCCCTGGTATCTCTGGTTCCTTCACTGTCTCTGTCTCTGATGAATTCCATGCTTTTCATATTATTTGCCCTCCCCTGCCTGGGGTTGGCTGCTGTAAAAAATTACTGCAAATTGGGGGGCTTAAAACAACAGAAATTTCTTCTCTCACAGTTCTGGAGGCTAGAAGTCCAAAGTCAAGATGTCAGCAGGGCCACAGTCCCTCTGAAGGCTCGAGGGGTCTTCCCTGCTTCTTTCAGCTGCTGGTGGCTCCTGGTACTCCTTGGCTTGTTGCTGCATCACCCAAACTCTGCTTGTGTCTTCACATCCCTGTCTCCTCTGTCTTAAATCTCCTGCCTTTCTCATTTAAGGACCCTTGTCATTGGATTTAGGGGCCACCCAGATAATGTGGGATGATCTCATGTCAATGGCATTACTTACCTCTGCAAAGACCCTTTTGCTAAATAAGGCCCATTCACAGGTTCTAGGTGGCCATCTTTTTGGGGAGGGGCCATCAATTCAACCCCACTGCATCTTGGGTGAGTCACTTCCCTCTCTGAGTCTCAGTGTTCTATCTGTATAATGGGACTAGTACTACCCTCCCTCCCACCACCACCTCATAGGGCAGCTTTGAGGGTTAAAATGAAGCCTCCACGTGTGGGGCACAGCCCCGGAATCTAGGAAACTCTGCCGGGGCCACCATTTCTGGTGATACAGAAATACCTCCATCAGAGCTGGGTCCTTCTGCGGACCTCTTTCTGCCACTTTCCCCACTTCTCTGCACATATGTCTCCATCATGTTTTCTCCATCCCGCTTTTCTTTGCTCTTCTCCCTGCTGCCACTTCCTAACTGTAACTCTGGGTAAATTACCTATGCCCTCCCTCTGACTTGGCTTCCTCATCTGCAAAATAGGATAATAGTTTCTGCTTCATAGGGCGACTGTAAGAATTACTTACATGAGTGAGTTCACAGAATGCGCAGAACTTTGCCTGGTATATAGTAGATGCTTTATGTATTGACTGTCGTCATCATTGTTACCATTGGTATTATTATTATTATTTACTGTTGTTTCCTTTGTCTTATCTCATTTCCCTGTTTTCATAGCGGCCTCTGTCTTCAAGGTCTCTCGGACACATTGCTATGTTTCTGCGGGGGTCTCACCAACCTCTAAGCCTCACCAGTCTTGAAGGGTTTGTCTCCCTCCATTGCTCTCTCTCCCTCTCCCCACCTGTAATGGTTTTAAAATGAGCCCACACATTTTCTGATGCTCTTCGCTGTAAGAGGAGGAGCCTAATTTCTTTTCCTGTGAGCAGGGCTGAGCAAGACGTCAACCGTGGTCCACTGGTGGACCCACCAAGCAATTCTGGAGTGACCACCAGAATCATAAAATAAATAGCTAGTGGACATGACACTTGGCGAAGTAGCCCTGGCCCTGAAAAAGTCTGCCCAGGCCTGCTTTTGAGTGTGGGCTAGACATAGTGACTCACTTCCAATGAACAGAATACAGAAGTGATAGTGACTTTGGAGATTAGGTCATATAAGACACCTCTCTCTATCTCTCTGTCTTTCTCTCTCCAACTGCTTATTCTGGGGGAAGCTGGTGGCCATGTAGTGAGAATACCCAAGCAACTCTACAGAGAAGCCCAAGAGGCGAGGAGCCGAGGCCTCCTGCTCACTGCCGCGTAGGTGAACTTGGAAGTGGATCTTCAATCCCCATCAAGCCGCCAGATAACTGCGGCCCTGGCCCATAGCCTACTGCACCCTCATGAGAGCCCCTTAGCCAGAACCACCCCGTTAGGTTACTTCAAAATCTTTAACCCTCAGAAACTGTGAGATAATAACTGTTGCTTTAAGCCATAAAGTTTTAGGGTTATTTGTCATGTGGCAATGGGTAAAATATACACCTTTGTTTCTTGTGTTTTCTCTGTCTCTCTTCATTTCTGCCTCTTTCTGGGGGTCTCTATCTCCCTCCATCTCTAGGTCTTTGTTCATTTCCAATTCCCTAGCTCTGAATGTTCTGTCTTTCTGATTGCATTAGTCTCTCCCTTTAGGTCAGTTGGTTTGTTTCTGGGTCTTTCTCCGTCAAGCTGGGTCTCTCTGTCTCTGCCATTTGTTCCTCTTTGTTGAGATCTCTCTGCACAAGTGTCTCTACAGATGTGCACGTGTGTCTGCCTGCCTCTTTTTCTTCTCCTGGTCTCTCTGTCCCTCTCTCTGCCTTTGGATCTCTTTCCTGTTTCTGTCCCTCCCTACTGCCCTCCTGCATGCCATTTTGTTCTCTAGCCTGCAGAGTGTCTCTTTCTGTCTCTGGGTCTCTCTGCTTCTATCTCTATGAGTATGACTCTAAGTCTGTTTCTCTCGGTGTCTCTGGATCTTTTCTCTGCCTCCATCTGCATCTCATTCTGTATATTTTCCCTCTTTCATTCTGGGTCTCTGTATCTCACTCACTCAGCGTGTGACTCTGTCTCTCTCTCCCTCCCGTCCCCCACCTCTAGCCTGCCATCTCTTTCCGCCATATCTCTCCACATCTATCTCATGCGCCCCTTCCAGTGCCTCCGCATTCTCAGACCTCACCACCTCTGGCTCTCTCGCCTGGGTCTTCCCGGTTCCTCCTCCTTTCCTCTTTCCCTCTCCAAGTCTCTGCCTCCCCCTCCTGGTCAGCTGCTCTCACCGCACCCTAGTCTCCCAGGGGATCCCGTAGCCCCGTTAAGGCAGCCCCCGGCCGGAGTGGAGCACTGGGCGGGGTCTGCAGGCGCTGGTGCAGGTTCCAGCCTGGGTCCCCGAGGTCTGGGGGACCCCGCATCTTCCAGGGCCAGGACCCTGAGCATGCAGACTTGCGAGGCCTCTCCCAGCTCCACCTTAAGCGCCACCCCCTCTCCCCAACCCCGCTTCTGCGGAGGCAGGGAACTGCCAGCTCCAGCCCCAGGTGTCCGGGCCACCCCGGCCCCCATGGCTCCATCGAAGCTGGGAGCTGGGGACCAGCCCCCAACGACCTCTCCATCTGACCCTTGGGCAACACACACACACACACACACACACACACACACACACACACACACACCCCAGCCCGAGAGAAACAGTCGTTGCTTTGAGAGCACCCGCCCCCAGCACCACCAACCACAAAAAAAATTAAATAACACCGAGAGAGGAGGGGAGGGGAGGAGGGAGGAAGGGACCAGAGAGTCAGAAACAGAAGAGGCAGGAGAGGAGGAGGTGGAGAGAGAGAGAGAGAGAGAGAGAGAAGCTTAGAGAGGGAGAGAGAGGAGGTGAAGAGGGAGAGAAGCGAGAAAGAAGGCAGGAGCAGAGGAGAGAGGGAGGAAGAGGAGGTGAGGGAAGCAGAATGGAGACATGGAGTTAGATGGCTTGGACAGCTTAATGAAAAGAGAGCCAAGAGGGTGTGTGGATTAGAAACCAAGAGGTAACCCCAGGGAGAAGCAAAAGGCAGGAAGAGTAGAACGATCAGGAGGCAGAGGGAGGCTGGAGGGTTTGTGGGGTAAGGAGGGAAGGTACAGAGAGCAGGAGAGAAGAGAGGAGTGGGTTGCGTGTGCGGCGGGGTGGGGGTGGGGGGTGTCTCAGTCCCCAGCTGCCTTAGCATTTGGGAATATTTGGGAACCAGGGCTCCCCGTGGGGAGGAGAGGAAGGCTGGAAGTCCTGGAGAGGCAGGGTCCCACAGAGAGGAAAGGACCTGAGAGAGAGGGGTCGGGGCACTGGGAAGGGGTCGTCCAGAGGCCTCCCGGGGATGGGGGTTGCAGCTCATCTGAGCGCCCTTCGAGCACTGGTACTCTGGGCTGCATTGGGGGCAGCAGGTAAGGCTTGGGGGTTGGGGCAGGAGCCCCTGAGGGAGGGGAGGGTGTGGGGGTGCCAAGGAGAGGGATTCAGGATGCTCTCTCTCCAGCTCACATCGGACCTGCACCTGACCCCGAGGACTGGTGGAGCTACAAGGATAATCTCCAGGGAAACTTCGTGCCAGGTGCAGCCAGGGTGGGGACCCAGGAGTCGGGGCCCCCAGTGCCTCCTTCCCGGGTCCCAGGAAGCCTCTCCTCCCCGGGAGTCCCAGCCCCTCTCCCTCCCTCCCGCACGAGTCAAGCCCAGCCTCAGAACCCGAGTGGCTCACCATGGGACATTATACATGCGCATTTCAAGTAGTGAGTGGGAGTGAGGGGAAGGAGAGTGTGGGGGTGGAAGAGTGTGTCTGTGTATTGGTCAGGAAAGAGTCAGGCAGGTCCTGGCTCCTTCTGGGAATCAGAGGCTCCGTGGTCCGGCCCCCCCACCCCCCACCTTGTCCAGTCCTCTCTTGCAACTCCTCTCCCCAGTAATTATCCAGCTGTGCTACACAAAGACTAAACGAACTACAACTCCCATGGGCTCTGGGGCAGGCCTGCAATGAATGGGTAGGCTAGCAGCCCTAGGGTCTGCTGGGAGTTGTAGTTTCTTCCCCCAATGACTTCATTTAAGATGGGTTTGCTCAAGGAGAGGCTTGGAGGTGTTAGGGAGTCTTAGGAACTCCTCCAAGATTCTTCTAGGACCCAGGATTCTGGATCCCAGCGCCCCCCTCCTCAGACCCAGGAGTACAAGTCCCCAGCCTTCTGAGCAGATGCCAACACTGGGATCCAGTCCATATAACTCCCTTTCCTCCCTGCCCTGCCCCTGCCCCTGCCCCCAGGGCCTCCCTTCTGGGGCCTGGTGAACGCAGCCTGGAGTCTGTGTGCAGTGGGGAAGCGGCAGAGCCCCGTGGACGTGGAGCTGAAGAGGGTCCTTTATGATCCTTTCCTGCCCCCACTGAGGCTCAGCACTGGGGGAGAGAAGGTAAGGGGCCTGGTGGGGGGCGGGGGTTACCTGGTCCACTGGGGTGGGCATGTGTGGAAGCTGGGTGGGGTGCAGAGATGTGAGGCCAACCTTGGGGAAGGAGTTCATGCTGATAGAGAAGAGGCTCTTTTCCAATCTAACACGGATCACCTGTTCTTCCCTCCCCACATTTGGCTCCCTAGTCTCCCCATCTCCATAGAAGCAATGGTAACAGATGGTTTTCAGTGGCAGGCACTGTCTTAAAAACTTGTTAAGCCCTTTAATCCTCACAGCAACCATATCAACCATATGAAATAGGTGCTACATTAGCCTTATTTTATGGATGCAGCAACTGAGGCACAGAGATGTTAAGTTACTTGCCCAAGGTTGCATAGCTAGAGAGTGCCAGTGCTGGGATTCAAACCCAGGCAGTGTGGTCCCAGCATCCATGCTCTTGCCCACTTTGCAATGCCATTTCTTTTTTTTTTTTTTTAATATATAGTTTATTTTATTTATTTTGGACAGAGAGAGGGAGAGAGAGATACAGAGACAGAGAGATAACTGAACTGGGGGAGCTCCCAGTTCAGCATATGGTTCCACATGGGCCGGGCCCGGGATTTGATCCCTGGTCCCTGGCACTGCAAAGTGAGTGCTTAACCCACTGAGCCATCCCAGTTTCCCCATGTAATGCCATTTCTTACAAGAGCTGGCACCATCCTTCAGTCAGCTGCCTCAGCTACAATCCTCAGAGCCATTCCCCATCTATTTTCTCCTTTGTTCCCATTTCCAGTCTGTGTCCTTTCTAGTCTCTCTAATATATATCATTCCAATCTTTTCACTTCTGGTCGCTTCCACTGCCCCACCATCGTCTTTCTTGCACCTAGACTGACGCCATAGCTTCGTGAGCCTGTCTCTCTGCCGCTTGCACTCTGTTCTCCACACCAGAGCTAGAGAGGTGTTTAAACACGGAGACTAGATCATACCACTCACCTGTTCAAAATCCTTCTATCAGAATAAATAATAACAGCAAGCCACAGCACATATCATGTGCCTGGCACTGTGCCAAGGGTGTTTTATATATATTCCAATTATTTAAATGAAAATACAAAATGCCCAAGCAATGCCCATCTGGTTCCCATCAACATTCTCTCTTTTGCTGTTTGGGCTCTAGTCACACTGGCCTCTTTGCTGTCACTAAAACAGGCTACCTCAGGGCCTTTGCACCTGCTATTCTCTCTCCATGGAACACCCTTCTCCCTGCTTTTGGCTGCTAACCCCTAGTTATCCTTCAGGTCTCCATTCAAATGTCACCTCCATATGGAAAACTTTCCTGATGTCCCCCTCCACTCCAGTCTAGGCCAGATTTCCTGTTATACTTTATCAGAGCTCCCAGTTCTTTCCAGCAGGAGCACAGGATGTAATTAACTAAGCAGTTACTTTTGTAATTCAGTATTTGTCTGTCTTTCCCCCATTATAACATTGCTCCACAAGGCCCAGGTTTTTTGTGTGCTTGCTCATTGTTCTCTTCCTGACATAAATGGTACATAAAATAGTAGCAGCTCAATAAATACTTTTTTTTTTTTATCTTTTCACATTTATAGAGAGAAATTATCTTTTTGTCTTCAGTGCATAGTTATTTCTATTTTACTTTTTGACAGATAGAGAGAGAGACAGAGACAGAGACAGTTAGAGAACCGAACTGTGGGAACTCCCCAGTTCAGCATGTGGGTCCTGCCTGGGCCGGAGCCGGGATTCGATCCTCGGTCC
>PVKE010001023.1:0-33443 GCA_004027555.1 Craseonycteris thonglongyai | reverse complement strand
CAATAAATACTTAATTAAGTAAATTCACCAATACTGAGCACCTATCATGGACCAGCACAGAGCCTGAAATGTCAGTGCTCAATCACTGCTGAATGATTAAATGACTGTTGGAAGTGGGAAATGTATAAGTGGAAATGGGAGGAAAGAGACCTCTCTGTGTCCCTGTGACAGCTTCTACTTCTCCCACAGCTTCGGGGAACCCTGTACAACACAGGTCGCCACGTCTCCTTCATGCCTGCACCCCGGCCTGTGGTCAATGTGTCTGGGGGTCCTCTTCTTTACAGCCACCGACTTAGTGAACTGCGGCTACTATTTGGAGCACGGGATGGAGCTGGCTCTGAACACCAAATCAATCACCAGGGCTTCTCGGCTGAGGTGGTGGTCATTGACTTATGACCCTTGACCCCTGCCCTGAGTAGACCCAATTTCTTCCACCTCACCCTTCTCTAAATGCCTCACTTAGCCCTCCCCACAGAACTGGTCCCCCAACCCTGCGCACTAATTCTTAAACTGATTTGCAAAACCCAAAGGCCCAGAGCTGCACCCTTCTTTTCTCCCCTTCTGCTAGGGGACCCCACTCTCTGTGCTCCCCCCCAGGTGCAGCTCATCCACTTCAACCAAGAACTCTACGGGAACCTCAGCGCTGCCTCCCGGGGCCCCAATGGCCTGGCCATTCTCAGCCTCTTTGTCAATGTGAGCCCAGGCAAGATTTCAAGGGAGGGAGGAGCTGGGCACCTGAAATTTGGGGTTTGAGGAAGAGGGAGGCTGGGAGTCCCAGAATCCTGGGTCCTGAGGGAGGAAGGGATGGGGGGCGTGGACTTCTGGATTACTGCTTCCTCCCCTCATACCCCCACACAGGTGGCTAGCAACTCAAACTCATTCCTCAGCCGCCTCCTTAACCGTGACACCATCACCCGCATCTCCTACAAGAGTAAGTCCTGGTGGGTTGGTGGGGGGCTGTGCACATAAGGGGAACTCAAGAGGGGTACCACTTTTCACTCTGGCATAATATGCCTGCAGATGATGCCTACTTTCTTCAAGACCTGAGCCTGGAGCTCCTATTTCCTGACTCCTTCGGCTTCATCACCTATCAGGGCTCTCTCAGCACCCCGCCATGCTCAGAGACTGTCACCTGGGTCCTCATTGATCGGGCCCTCAATATCACCTCCCTCCAGGTGACCCTTGGTCTCCCCACCCCTCCTTGCCTGACTGGGAACTGGAGGGGGTAAGAGGGTCAGATAACCCTTGGGGGTAGGGGTGGGGCTGAGCAAGGCCCCTCCCACCCGCTCCCAGGGGCGGGGCCTCGTTGTGACGTCACCAGAGCAGTTCATTATTCACTACCAGTTTCCCACCCCTCTCCCGCGGCAGATGCATTCCCTGAGACTCCTGAGCCAGAATCCTCCATCCCAGATCTTCCAGAGTCTCAGCGGTAACGGCCGGCCCCTGCAGCCCTTGGCCCACAGGGCCCTGAGGGGCAACAGGGATCCCCGGCACCCCGAGAGGCGCTGCCGAGGCCCCAACTACCGCCTGCATGGTATGGTCCAGTCTGCACCTCCCCACGTCTTGGTCTAACCTGCATATGTGTCTCCCTATGGTGTGTCAGTATGATACAGTACTACCCCACTTTGCTGCTTCTGTGTGGTCCAGGCTTCTGAGTTCTCACTCGTTCCTTCTCCCACCTATGTGTCAACATGCTACAGTTCACCTCCCAGCCATAGACTATTTCTGGTCCGTGATTTGTCTTTCCTCTTCACTGCATGCAACTTGCAGCTTGGTATATATATATATATAATCCGAGATCCCTGGCTTCCTTGTGGTACAATTAACTGTTGGTCAGTGATTCCTATTATTCCGGCTTTCCAAAATGGTACAGTCCGATCCAGTCCGTTTCCATGTGGTATAACCCTATACTGTTCCATAATCTGATCGCCCCCCTTTACTGAGAGTCAATATGGTACAGTCCCTTTCCCTTCCTACTGCCTCCTCGTGGTTCAGCCCAGTGATCTAAATGGATCTCTGGCTTCTTTCAACATGGTACAGCCCCGAACCCCGCCCCCCCTCCCAAGAATATCTTCACGTAGTTTTCAGCCTAATGCTGAAACTGGATGTCCCTATTCCACCCTCCTGCTGCCTCCCTACGGTTCAGCCCACTGCCGGACCATTTCCCCCAGCTTCTCTACCTGGTACATTCCGGTTCCCCCTTCTCAGCCTCCCAGTGGTAGAACCCTACGCGGCCCAGCCCCCGTCTCCTGCACGCCCCCTGCACCGTACATTCGAAGGTACCCTAAACTAACGGCCCCTACCGGTGTTGTCTGTCTTACAGTGGATGGTGCCCCCCACGGTCGCTGAGACTCTCCATTGAGGATTGCGTCTGCCCTTTCCAACCTTATCCACGAGGGGAGGGGAGTCATCCCAAAACAAAGCTATTAAAGGGACAGAATACTTACTGGTTTTCAGTGGCTTGATTCTAGGCGCGGCAGGGAAATATTTGGGTATTACAAAATAGCAGCCTTCTAAAACCCAACGTCTCTCTTCCTAAGCCCCATCACTCGGGTTTAGATAACTTCCTGTTACCCAAAACAATCCTTTGGATATGCGGCTCCTTTAAGAGGCTCCTCTCTCCCTCAACCCCCACTCTTCGGGTTAGGCAGCACGCGCAGAGCCATGTGCTTCCCCCTCCTGCCTGCCTCATTGGCTTGAATTGGGTCAGGGTCCCGCCTCCAGTGCAACCTCCCATTGGGCAAATGTAGGTCAGGATCCCGCCTCCCACCAAAAGGCAAGGCAACTTCACGCACTGCGCCCTCCCAGGCCTCGGCCGATCCAGGGGTTCCATTGGCTGTGCGTCTCGAGGGGTCGGGACGCGATTGGACTGCACCTTCAGCCCGCGGGAGGCACGCGGCCGGGGTGCATGGCTCAAGAGGCGGGAGGGGCAGGGCGGGGGCAGAGAGGAGGGGTGAGAGCTGTGGTGTCGGGTGTTTTGGTTTGGCTTTTTTTTCCGCGAAAGAAGTTTGCTTTGGCCACGCCTCAAGGCGGCCGCCTCCTCTTGCCCCCTCCCCCGCCCCTCCGCGCACACCTCTAGGTGCAGATTGCAAAGCGCCTTCCGTTGAGAGAGCTGCAGCTTTTGCAAGAGCCAGGCTCCCCCACTTTGTAGAAGGAGCGCCTTGAGTCCCCTTAAACCCTTGGTTGCAAAGAGCTCACCGCCTGATTTGATCACCCCCTCACCTAGACTGCATGGTCTCCTGGGAAACTCTAGAGTTGCACGTTTCTGCACCGAGGACTGCAAATCCCCGTCGCTCCTAGGATTTGCACCGTTCTGGATACTGGAATCTTGTAAGCTACGCTCGCCCGCCCGCCCGCCCCTGGGCAGACAGTGGCCCGAACCACAGGAGTGTACCGCTGTCTGGCAGGCCAGCTCTTCGCCTCTCCATGAGCCCGTGAGCCTGCGGGCAGGTGCCCAGAGATGGCGCGGCCCGTGAGCGACAGGACCCCGGCTCCCCTGCTGCTGGGTGGCCCGGCCGGGGCCCCCCCTGGCGGAGGAGCGCTGCTTGGGCTGCGGAGCCTTCTGCAGGGGACCAGCAAGCCCAAAGAACCAACCAGCTGTGAGTTCTAGCCCCCACCTCGCCCAACTCAGACACCCTACTCCCTTAGGGACTCAAGTGCTAGGGGAGGGGGGTGTACAGCTACCCCCTATGTCCGGAGAGTCCATCCTCCCAACCTTTACGCATTTACTAAGGTGTTTAGGTCCCCACATCTCTCAGCAGTCAGAATCTAAAAATTCCAGCTCTCAAGCCCGTCCACCCGGAGGACCCAGGAGTCCAGGCCCCTAGTGTCCTACTCCCGGGGGACCCAACAGTCTAGGCCCCAGCCCCCTCTTTTGGTTCCGAGAGTCTGGACCCCTGGGGTCCAGGGAGGAGGGAGGGGGTGTGTCAGATGCTCACACGGTAGTGACACGGGCTCGGGCGGGGCCTTCTGGGGTCACATGGAGTCTAGGGATGAGGAATGTGCCCCAGGAATAGAGCCCCTTCCTGCCCCTTACAGAATGTGGGGGCGGGGAGAAGGGGGTACATTGCGCAGGGAGTGTTTGTGTGTTGGGGTAAGTTGCAAAGAAATCACAGAGCTGTCATTTTTTTTCTCTCACCTGCCCAACCCTCCACCTACCTTTGTCTGAACTTCCGTCCCCTTTCTATGTCTCTGTCCCCACCTCTCTCTGCATTTCTGACCTCCCATTTCTCTGGGTCCTTGTCCTCTCCTCTTTCTGAGTTTCTGTCCCTCTCTCGGTCTCTGTCCCCCTCTCTCTATTTCTGCCGCCCCATCCCTGTCCTTCATGGGTCTCCTTCTGAGTCTGTCCCCTTCTGTCTCTGGGTCCTTGCCCTCCCTCTTTGGTCCTTCCCCACCCCACCCCCGTCTGTCCCCTTCCGCTGGATCTCCACCGTGTGGGTCTCTATCCCCCCTTTCATTGTGTCTCTCTGACTCTGGGTCTCTTCTCCATCTCTATCTTCCTCTCCCTCCCCACTCTGCCCGGTCGTTCCCTGGCCCTCAGGTCTCTTGAAGGAAAAGGAGCGCAAGGTGGTTCTGCCAGCAGCCACAACCCCCGGGCCGGGCCTGGAAACGGCAGGTCCGGCGGATGCCCCATCTGGGGCAGTGGTGGGCGGCGGGTCTCCGCGGGGGCGCCCGGCGGCCGCGCCTGGCCCGAGTTTGCTGGCGCCGCTGCTGTGGGAACGAACGCTGCCGTTCGGCGACGTGGAGTACGTAGACCTGGACGCCTTCCTGCTGGAGCATGGGCTCCCGCCCAGTCCGCCTCCTCCCGGCGGCCCGTCACCGGCGCCCTCGCCCGTGCGAACGCCTGCACCCTCCCCGGGGCCCGGTTCCTGCGGCTCAGCTTCCCCTCGCTCCTCGCCGGGGCACGCTCCCGCTCGCGCTGCCCTCGGGGCCGCTGGCGGCCAACGCGCAGGTGCAGAGGCAGGAACGGGGCAGGGCCATGGGTGGGCGGGGCTGCACACTGGCTGCAGGTTGGTGGGCCTGGGGCTGTGTGCGCCTAATGCTGGGCCCTCTAGTTGAGAGATGTGGTGAGAAGAGATCAAGTTTTGTGTCCTCTAGTGGATCAACGACTGGATCTCCTGGATCCATAGAAAAAGATCCAGGGATTTGGAACCCAAAATTCCAGGAAGCCTACCCAGTGGGGGAGGTAGTGTGGACTTTTCTGTGGGATGTGGGGACTTGTGGAGCTGGGACTGGGAGCCCAGAACACAGGAGTTATGTACTGGGGAATGGACTGTGCCCCATATTATGGGTTCGGAATTGGTGCAACTGGGATAGGACCAGAACTTTTAGGCTCTCTAGGGACGGAGAACGCAGGGACTGGGCACAGACTTATGTTTCTCCACACATAAGGGATTGTCCAGCCCTGGGTCCTGGGTCGCCCACTGGGTCCCCTTCTGGGTCCTGGAGTCCACCAGAGGGGCGAAGGTCAAGGATCTTTATTCTAGGTCTTCTATTGGGGCAAAGGCCGAGCTTCCTATAGTGCTGGGAGAGGAGGGGTCTGGGATCCCAGAATCCTGTGTACCCCAATGGCGAGGGTATTGGGACCTGGGGAGGAGATCGAGGGGGCCGGTTCTTCTGTGTTCCCCAGAGCAGGGGGGACTGGATCCTTGGAGGTTGAGAGATTCGAGCTGAGAGACCCAAGGGAGCAAGAGGAAAGGTGTGCTCCCTCGGGCATCCTGGGGTCTCCAGGGTCGGGCTGCAGGTCGGGGATTTCTGGACACACCTGCCACTAGTTCGACCTCCGGGCAGAACCAGGGCCCTCCCTTTCCCAGCCGCACATTCCCGCGCCACGTGAGTCCTCTTCTAACCTCCGTGCATCGCGCACGCGCGGTCGCGCGGGAGGGGGCGGGGCCTGGGAAACGTGAGGGCGCCCGTGGCGGCGGGTGGGGGAGGGCGGGACGGGAAAGCAGGCGCTGGCACGTGACTCGGCCCTGAACCTGTGTCCTCAGCTGGCCCCTGCTTGTTAGCTCTTAAAGGCACAGGCCGCCCGCCCGCCCCTTCTCTTGGACCAACCTCCTAGAATCTCAGAGATGTTTCAGCTTCTCTTCCATAACTCTTGAGGGCTAATAGTACTTAAGAGGCTAACTTGAGGTCTTTTCAGTGCATTGGGTTCCTTTTCCCTGAACAGCCAGGGTCTAGGTTTTGATTGGGGATTCTGTAAGAAAGATTCGAGTTACCTATGGGAAAGAAGCTAACACTTAATTCTGAAGCCCTGAGGTTTCAGAAGCAATAGCCCAGACTCAAGTGTAACTTAAGGCAAGTTGGGTAATGATTGTGCCTGAGGTTCCCTGTTCGTAAAATTGGAGTTGGTTCCACGATTTCTAAGCATCTTTGGTCACTTAGGGAACCTTTATATTTTATATAAGGGAGGTTGATCCTGGAAAACTTTGTTAGAGTGCATAAGGGCTTCCTTGTAGTGGATACAATGCCTGAGCAGGGGGTAGCTTCTGAGAGCCTCCTCCCCAAAATAAATACATGGTATACCTTTTATTTTCCCAAGGTCTGACCTCTCGGGACACACCCAGCCCTGTGGACCCAGATACCGTAGAGGTGCTGATGACCTTTGAACCTGACCCTGCTGATTTAGCCCTGTCAAGCATTCCAGGCCACGAGACCTTTGACCCTCGGAGACATCGCTTCTCCGAGGAGGAACTTAAGCCTCAGCCCATCATGAAGAAGGCTAGGAAAATCCAGGTGCCAGAGGAGCAGAAGGTGAGTGCTACTGGATGTAGGACACAGGCTTGTCCTGCATGGGCTCCACAGCCAGGGATGGCCCCTTCCTCGCAGTCAGGCCTGTATTTTCACTAGGATTGGCTCTCAGGTTCACCTATAGCCAAGGATCAGCCCTCCTTGGCCATGGAGCACAAGGGGGATGGCTTTTGGGCTTGACTTGTGAAGATGGTATCACTGTGGGATACAGACTCAGCCATCCCTATTTGACTTGGATATATAGCCTTGGAGCTGCTTCTATCAGCTGGACCCTAAACCCTCAGCGGGACAGGCTTCAGGCTCTGCTGGACTCAGTTACTAAGGACAGAATTTCTTAGCAAAGGAGTATTTATCAATCTAGCCCTTCTTAGTAGCCAGCCAGGCCAGGGCTGGGCCGTTGATCTCTGATTTAGGGCATCCTTTGGGGGTGATTACATCTACCTATGATGAAGACTTTGCCAGCTCTCAAGGCTTTGTTTCCTGGGTCCAGACTGCCTCATTGGCAAGAGGCCTCATGTTCCCATTAGTAGTCAGGGCCACATTGAGTGGGGTACTTGGGACAGTGACTACATCTTTCTAGTATTCTATCTTTCCTAGTTCTGGGGTCTCCCCTAATGAAGTGCCTAGGCTTCTCTCACAAGAGTTTGCCATGCCTTCATGTAAGAAGACACAACTACTCGAAGCAGCTAGGACTGGCCTATAAACCAAATTTAGACTAACGGTTTCTCCTGCCACAGGACCTTGTTGATAGGGACTGAATTTGCTCTAGAAGCAGGAACTAGGCTTTAATTAAATTGGGGTTAAGAGGCATCTTTCAGAGCTCTGTGTGCTCGTGGGTATTAAGTAGTGGTGTTCCATAACCAAATTCCAGGACTAGAGAACCCTAGGCATAATCATGTGAGGTCTCAGGATGGCCCCTTTGCTAAGGGACAACTCTTCTAGCAACCAGGACCTGTTGGGAGGAGGCAGGTTCCTGGCCTCTATTCAGGGCCAGTGGGTCAGACACCAGCTACAGTCTTTGGCACAATTTAGACCTTACTTTTGTTTGCTGAGGCAGGATAAGGTTGCTTTGGCAACCAGGTCCAAAAGAACCAGCTTTGGGAGTATTTTATTGTACATGAAACCCCATTACTGGGTAGGCTAGGCTTTCCTTAGCAACCAGCATCTGGAAAGGTAATGTGGAGGGCAGTGCTTTTCACTGGGAGCTCTCCCACCCTGAAGGCCCTGTTGCTAGGGAACAAGCATCCTTAACAACTAGGAGCTACCGGTAACTGCAGGCCTTTTTTCAAGTGAGGAGGGTGGGGTCTGCTTTGCACAGTGGAGACTTAAAAAGCCCAGTTACATATGGGGTGGGAGGCTGTCTCATGCCTTAGCTGTTGCTAGGGGCCTGCTCTTCTTAGCAACCAGGGCCCTAGAAGGGAAAACCCTTGGAAACCCATCCCAGGGGAGACCTGGTATCCTTTAGGCCCCACTGTTGGGCAAGAAGCAGCCTTGAAGATCCTTTCGATTTCCTCTAGTCCTTGAAGGCACAAGCAAAGCTGCTCCTCCCTTCTAATCTCACTGTGATGGGGGCCCCTCTGGACCTCAATGCTTCCCCACCTCTGCATTCCCAGGATGAGAAGTATTGGAGCCGGCGGTACAAGAATAACGAGGCAGCCAAGCGGTCCCGTGATGCCCGGCGGCTAAAGGAGAACCAGATATCTGTGCGGGCGGCCTTCCTGGAGAAGGAGAACGCCCTGTTGCGGCAGGAGGTGGTGGCCGTGCGCCAGGAGCTGTCCCACTACCGTGCTGTGCTGTCCCGCTACCAGGCCCAGCACGGAGCCCTGTGAGGCTGCCCCCCATCCCCACCTGGCGCACTCCGCCTCACTCAGACTTGCTCCCTGACACTCTCTCCCCTCCCTGCCCTGTGGCCCACAGGCTGGCCAGCTGGGTGCCCCAGGGACGTGATGTTGCAGATAAATACATTTATATTTTTAAGAAAAAGCAAGCCTCCCCCCTCCCTCGCGGGGGCGGGGAAGGGCCTCTGTGTGTGCCCCTGGCACGTCGGAGACTCCATCTTCCCACCACCTCCGTTAACACGATCCTGAATAAATCTTGAGAATCCCAGAACCAGCTGTCGTGGGGGAGAAGGCAGCTCCCTGGCCCCAGTCCAAGGCCAGCAGGACACACTGGCCCCAGTCCGTGGGTAGATCTGGGCTTTTGGCCATGAAAGGCAAGAGCTGTTGGAAGTGCCCAGTCTGATCCCTCCCACGGGCTGTCGGTTGGAGGAAGGGGCGAGGGTCTAAGAGGAATGAAGCAACTGCCTTTATTGCATAGACCTTTTCAATTGCTTTGAAGATTGGGGTTGTGGGACGCACAGAAGACGGGGGAAATGAACTTCCCTGCCCGTACCTGCTGGCGGGGGTGGAGAGGAACTTTAGTGCAAATCCAAGCATTGGCCCCAGGGGAACCTGCCCCGCCTGGGCTGATTGGCCAGTTGAGTGGAGGCACCGGGGTGGACAAGGCGAGACCCGGGACCTGACTGGCCAATTAACTAAGGCCTCTCCCAGCCTGTACGTTGCAGGCCCGTCACTGGCATATTAAAACAGGTTCTGCCCTCAGCCAACCTGGCCTTCAAGGTCTGGACTGAGCGCTGGCCTCATTGATGAGCCCACTTATCTGACCCTGACAGCCCCTGATCACAGACTTTGGGTTACTCTTCAGTATTATCTCTGGTCTCCTGGGGGCAGGTGCAGTCCTGAGACTGGGCTAGGAGCCCCTGCCTGTGAGGCCCCGCCCCCGACAGGTTCCAACCTTTGTTAGATTCAGGGATTTCGCCCAGGGTGGCCCGGAGGCCCAGTGATCAGTGTACCAAGGCCCGGGTGCAACTGCGCCTGCAGTGGCCCATATTCCACCTGCTCCCCATCCACTGTGAGCACTCCACGAGGTGTGAGTGGCTCGAGGCGGAAGGCACGGGCTGCAGCATAACCCAGCTGTGGGCAGCCCAGGCTGAAGTGACCACCTCGCTCCATGGCCAGAAAAAGGCGCAGCAGCGCAGCCCGCGAAATGCCACCACGCACCCAGCACAGGTGCACCAGGCCATCGTCAAAGCGTGCGTGGGGCGCTGCCACCAGGTCAGCCCCAAGATGGCTGGGTGAGATGGCCAACATGAGCACAAAGTCCCCTTCCAATGTCACCCAGCCTGGGGGTAGTGGGGTGCCCAGAGGAGGGAGCAGATGGTCTGGTGGACCCCCAGTAGAGGTGGCTACCAGGTCACCATCAGGGGTGGGAGGTAAGAGCCCAGAGGATGCTGGCATTTCTGGGCTTCCTTCTGTGATGGGTGACAGCAGAGTTGCTTTGGGGGACCCAGGGGGTGAGGACAGCAGTGGGTCTGGGGACAGTGGAGCATCCCCAGCCCCACTCCAGTCCCCAGCCAGCTCTGGGCCCCCACCATTGAGGGACACAATGGACAGTGGTTCAGGTGAGCCAGGGGAGGTCAGGGCAGGCTGGGGCAGGGGCAGGTCAGACACAGAGCGATGCAGGGGTGAGTGGTCCACAGATGGGGCTGCAGCTGGTGCCAGGGTCAGCTCTGACTTGGCACGGGGCAGGCCAGGGGCAGGGGTGGGTGAGGCAGGCTCCACAGTGGCAGGGAGGTAGGAGAGGCGTCCGCGGTAGGTATGCAGCGTGGCAAGGCCCAGCACTGTGCCCAGTGTGAAGCGGGCGCTGCCCAAGGCCCTGAAGCGTTCACTCTGGATGTCCACGTCTGACACAAAGCCCCAGGCCACAGACAGGAAGGAGAAACAGCGGGAGCCTGAGGCCAGCGTCACAGAGAGCAGGTCCAATGGGTGGCTGCCACCCCGGCAGAGCAACAGGGAACAGTTGAGCAGCAGGTCAGTGCCTAGGGCCGGCTCAAACCTTCAGAGCCAGAGATAGATTGATACAGTGAGAAAGTAAACAGGGCTGGGTGGGAGATAGAGTAAGGTAGGGAGAGAGACAAATGGGGAACAAAGCAGGCCATGTCCCTTGGGCCCACCCACAGCCATTTGGCCACCTCCAGGTGGACTCTTCTCACTGGGCCAGCTTCCCTGTCAACCTGCCAATTCTTCCATTCCACAAGCATCCACTCAGTGCTACCTGTGCGCCAGGCACAGTTCTAGGCACTAGGGATACAGCCAGGAACAAGACCAGCAAAGATGCTAGTCTGACTGAGCTGCATGTGGATTGGAGGGAAAGTGGAGGGGGCAGACACAACTCCTTTATCCCTCCCTCAGGGCACACTTGGGCTCACTGGACACAGGGGCAGCCCACCTACCCCCCATGCTGGTTCACGGCTCCGGCCAGTGCATTGCCCGAGCCACAGGGGAGGATGCCCACAGGCGTCTTCACAGCCTTTTCCCAGTCAGGGCGATCCAGGAGTCCATTCAGCACCTGGAGGGCCGGAGACCAGATGCCTTGATGCTGGTCCTGGCCTCTGAAGTCCCCCCATGGCTCAGGGCGAGGGGCTCCTGCCCTACCTCATACAGCAGCCCATCTCCTGAGACCGTGACAATGCCGTCCCATTCGCTCAGGCTCAACCCCTGGACTAGCTCCCGGGCATGGTTCTGTCGTTCTGATGTGGGAAACAAGGAGGTGAGACAGGCTGTTCTGCACCACCACCGCTCCCCAGGATTCAGGAGTCCCAGCCCCCACCTTCCATCCTGACACCACCCTTACCTGTCTGGATGAGGTTGAAGGACAGCCCAGCTTCAGAGATCATAGGCAGCACATGATTCTTACACCACTGCCAGGCCAAGCCCCGCCCCCCAAAGGGATTGACCAATAGGAGCAATCGGGGTGGCCTTGGCAGAAGTTGGGAGGTGATTTCTGCAGAGAAAGGGGAAGAAGTCTACAGAGGCCAGAGACCCAGGCCCCTCACCTCAGGAACAGTAACTGCAAACAGCAGGAGGGCTGGCACTGGAGCCTTGTGGGAGTTAAGTTTTGTTTTCTCCCAGACTTCAGCTGCACAGGCCACCGCCTTCTCTCAGGTGCTGAGACAAAGGCGAAGCTTGGGTATCCTAATCTCAATGTCTTTTGGATCCATGTGTGGGAGGAAGGAGAGCTGTGGTTTCTACTTTCCACACCCCAGACACCTGGATCCTAGGATCAGTTTTCTTCATTGTGTGAGGCTCCCTTACTGTCACCATGCCCTTGGGCCAGTTCCCTAGGCAGCCAGCAGGACCCTGGAGGACCAAGGAAGTGCCACCAGATAGGGACCCTTGAATCTTTACCTTCTTGTGCCAACTGAGGACTCTTTGTGGGTCCCTGTGCCCAAAAACCCTTTTCTGGACCCCCACAGGCTAATGTTTTAAGATTCCACCTCTGACTGCCCTGGGTGGTGACTGATCATGTCTCAGTCTGCTGCTTTCCTCAGCCTAGGAGCGTCTGACTCATCTGTGGTCAGGACCCATGGAAGGGGGGAGGGTACAAAGACAAAAATCTAGGGACAGAGCAGTAGGCAAAATAATTTTTCTCAGTCTATAATTTTGCTCTTTCTGTAGCCCACCCTTGTCTGATATTACTCTTTCAATAAGGACCCAGAGCGACACCCCACACAGACACACAGAAAGGTAGAGACAAAGATGCCCACAAAGGGAGAGATCTGGAGAGACACCAAGGTTGCCCAGGACCTCACCCCCGTCCCCAGGCAGCGGCAGGCCACGGAGCAGGCACGTGAGGGCAGTGGTCCAGCGCTGGGCCTCAGCACAGTTCTCCTCATACGTGGCCGCCCCATCAGCCTCGAAGGTGCGTGTGGCTCTGCGCCGGCCCCCACGCCGGCCCCGTGGGTAGGTATAGATACAGAAGTAGGCTGCTGAGTCAGAGGGGCTGCGGCTCCGCAGGGTACAGCAGCCTGAGACCTCAGCCAGCAGCACCAGGCCGCCCCGAGGCCTGGCTTCAGGCTTTGGGCGCAGCCTCTGTATGTGCAGAGCTTGTGGTGTGAGCGTGAGGGCCAAGCGTGAGCCTCGGGTTGGGTAGGAGCCAAACTCGCCATGCAAGAGTGGGGTGCTGGCGGCCAATAGTTGGGATGGTGGTGGGGCCATGGCCTCGGCCCTGTCCAGGGCACTCCTAGGCCTGTGGCCCCAGCTCCAGGTCAGCTCCTGGTCCAGCCTCTGTGGGGAGAAAGGGCAGGAGTCAACATCCAGGACCCCCATGGTAGCTGGAGAAAAGCAGGGGCAAGGCCCTGTGGACAGGAGGAAACAATGAGGTGCGGTCACAGGTTCACCAGAGAGAGACGGTCCCAGACAAGTGTGGGGAGACCCTGAGGATGCAAGGAAGAGATCAGTTGGACAGGAAGGTCAGCATCCTACAGGGGCCACACCCAGGCATGCAAACATTCATTCATTTATTCCCCAAATAATTATTCAGTACCCTCTATGTGCCAATCAGTGCCAGGCCCAGCAAACACAGCAGGGAACAAAATAGAAAAAATCCCTGCTTTCATGGAGTTTATATTCTAGTAAGACAGAAAAACAAAATAAATAAGTAAAATATAATGTGTTGAATGATAAGGGCTTTGGGGGAAAATAAGGCAGAGAACCGAGATCATGGTGGTGGAGATACAGAAAGAAACAGACATGCAAAGACAGAGAAAAACAACACACATCTTCAGATGGAGAAAGTAACAAGGGAGAGATACTCCCAACACAAAGAAAAAGAAGGGTAAGGTCCAGAGAAATACTGATAGGAGACAACTTCAACAAAATTAAGCCCGGAGCAATGAATGATATTTAGATAGGAGAGTTAAGAGTTGAGGGGCTCCAGGAGGCCCTCTGACTGTCAGAAAGACAAGGCAGAAAAAGAGCAATAGGAGAGTCCGGAGGCAGAAGTAGACCAAGGAAAAATAAGAAAAGGATGTGACATGGAGGGGTTAGAGAGCTAGAGGAGCCACATGCAAACACCTGCAAAGGACAGGGGCCAAGAGCTGGACCCTGAGGACTGACCTGGGTGTCTGGCCGCCTGCTCTCCAGGGAGCGGGTAGGAGCCGGGCCTGAGGTCCCCTCCCCAAAGGCCCTCCCTCTGCCCTCTGCCCTTGTTCAGCCTCCTCCCTGCTCACCTTTGTTCCCCACTGCCTCACCCACCTAGCTACCTGCCAGTCCTGCCCCTCACCTTTTCCTGGCTCCCAGGGGCCCAGGTACATCCCCATTCTGTTGACTCACCCTCAGGCACCACCCCTTACCTCAAATCAGGCTTAGGCAGAGCCCCAGATCTCCCCCAGTACTGGGCCTGAGTCTCTTGTCTCTAGGTCCCTAGCTCTTTGGCCTGGTCTCCATTCTCTCCACCCCCTAGGTACCCTGGGTCTCTATCCATAGGCCTGAGTCTTTGTCTCCGGTTCCCCCGGTCTCGGGTACCCACTAACCCCCACAACCCCAAACCGGATATCCACAATCCAGTCCCAGACCTGGGTTTCCATTACTGGATCCCTCAGACCCGGTTCTGGTTCTCCATCTCCATCTCCATCCCACACCCATAATACTCCAGTCCCGGACCTGCGTCTTTCTGTTCCTCTAGGGTCCCTGCCCAGCCCCCGCACCCTCCTCACACGCCGGATCCTCCTCCAGGTGGCCCCTCAAATCAGCACCAACCACCCGCATCTGATCCAGGTTGTGGGGAGGTGTGCATCCGCTCAGCCAATGGCCGCACGGCCGGCCTGAGCTGCACCAATAAGAGTGTGTGGGGGGCGGGCCCAGCATAGCGAGTTTGGCGCGTGGGCCTGCCGCTGGAGAGCCCAATTGGGCAGGGCACGGATTTCGCGAGACCAGCCGTCATTGCGGGTGAGGGCGCAAGCGCAGCAAGACTGCCATCGCGGCACTACGGCCAGCAGCTGTACTGCCATCTTTGTTGAGGGCAAGCGGGCTAGTCCTATCTGTAGGGCTTATAAAAGGGAAGGGGCATGAAGGAAGTCTTTAGCTGAGGGAGAGAGACTGCCCCTAATGCAGGTGACAAAGACTCAGAGATACACAAAATGAGTTAGTAAAAGAGACCCAGAGAAGCAGAGTCAGAGGCAATAAAAGACTTGAAAAGCATGTTGTCTCTTTTTCAGATACACATGCTGAGGAAAGCAAAGATATAAACAAAGAGTAGAATTAAGAATGTACACCGGCCCGTGTGGAACCATATGCTGAACTGGGAGCTCCCCTAGTTCAGTTCTCTCTCTGTCTCTGTCTCTGTCTCTGTCTCTCTCTCTCTGTCAAAAATAAATAAATAAATATAAATTTAAAAAACAAAACAAACAAAAAAAAATGTTCTAAAAAAAAAAAAAGAATGTACAAAGAAGGACTCAAGAAAATGACGAACACAGAGATGGGGATAGATACTTCTGGAATGAAAACCAGAGAGGAGAGGCTCATTAATTCACAAATTAATAAGCCATAGGGATGTAAATGTACAGCATGGAGACTATAGTCAATAATATTGTATTAAGTCTGTATGGTGACAGACGGTGGTAACTAGACTTGTGGTGATAATTTTGCAATGCATACAAATGCCAAATCATTGTTGTATACCTGAAATTAATATAATATTGTATGTCAATGTTTTTATTTTCTTTTTAATATTTGTTTTTGACAGAGAGACAGAGACATAGAGAGACAGAGAAGGGGGGGCAGAGCAGTCTCCATAGTTGTATGTCATCAGTTTTCCTCACGGTTTCCTTCCACACAGGTGGGCGGGGGAGGGCTGAACTAGGGGCCTCCCACATGGGAAGCCCCCCAGGGTGAGAACCAAACTGGGGGCCTCCCACATGGGTAGCACACCCCAGTTCAGCATATGGGTCTGCACGGACCTGGGCCAGGACTCAATCCTCAGGCCCCAGGGCTGCAAGGCCAGTGCTTAACCTGCTGAGCCATCCCAGCTTCCTAATATGTCAACTTTTTTAAAACATCAAACTATTTTACTTTGTGCTCAAGTCGGAGCAGAGGCAGCATGACATAAACATCTGCGTAATGAATAAGTCAGTTACATGGCAAGACAGAGATACAAGGATAAAGATGGGAGAGACAGTATCTTAGACCGCTAGATCAGAGGTGAGGAGGCAAGAGAATATTGGAGGCCCAGAGATTGAAAGGAACTGAGATCAAGAGACAGAAAGCCAAGATGTTGAGAGAGAGAGAGAGGCAGAGACATGGTGAAATAGAAAGTAATCAAGACAAGAATAATCAGACCTAGAAGCAGACAGAAGTGTAGAAAGACACATATATAAGGAGAAAGGGACAGAGCTTGCTAGAAAGAAAGAAATGGAGGAAGTTCACTTATTGTCAAACAATGTACATTGTGTTCAACCCAGAGTAGCAACAGCACCAGAGAGGTGCCAAAGAAAGACCCAGAAAGACAGAGAGGGCAGAGACCCAGTAAGATGGAGAGGAAGGGAAATACAGCACCTGAGCTTGGGGCCCCAGGAGAAGGAAAGGGAGGGATACCAATCAAAGAGGTTGGCACTCAAAGACAGAGACTAAGTCCCAGAGATGAGGGAACAAGGAAGAGGAGGAAACTGTGTCCCATGGTATTGTGATCTTGACTTTCAGATGGACCCTTACCTGGTCCTGCTGCTCCTGTGCTTCAAGGTGTCCATTCATCTGCTGGCCCTCTGCTCTGTTACCATTGCAGCAAGACCCTGGCCCTGGGTCAGAGGCCTTGGGAGGGTGATATGGGCAAGGGACCAGGCCTCACAGTTCAGACCTGACCTCTGACTGTGGAGGAGAGGTGAATAAGTAGAAGTATCAAGAGCAGAGTATAGGAGGCCAGGATGGATGTGTTGAAGGCCCAAGGGGCAGTGACTCCCTGAGGAAGGAGAAAAGAGGAGAGGCGGTCAGCTTTGTCACTGCTCCAGCCAGTTCATCTTGTCTCATCCACTGAGAGCCAAGAAATAAGGGTGGAGCCTCATTTTTACTGAGAACTTACTCTGTGATTTGTCCTAAGCATTTTTACTAACTTACATAATGCTGAAATGTGCCAGGTCTACTGTCATCCCATTTTTTAAGATAAGGAAGGTAAGGCACAGAGAGGTTAAATAACTTGCCCGAGGTCACTTATTAAGCGGAACCAGGATTTTAATTTGGTTAAGCTAGATGCCATCGACATCTTTCTATGTCTCTGCTCCTCCCTGATCTCTACCTTAGCCCTCTTTCTAGGTCTCCTAACCCCCTGGCTCTCCATTCCCCACACCCTAGGTCTCTGTCTACTCCCGCTCTGAGTCTCCATGCCTCCTTTCCTCTGAATCTCTGTCTCCCTCTCTGTAAGTCTCTCTTCTCTCTTTCAGGAGTTTTAACCCATTTCCTCTCTCTATTCCATCTCCCAAGCCCGGGACCTCAGAGTGCCTCCTCTGCAATTCAGTACCGTGCACATCCCTCACAACGAACCCGCTGGTCCACTTGAATCTCTCTGGCTGGGCTGGGAAAAGCAGCCCCCAGGTGACAGAGGCTGAGAAGGAGTCAGGAAAAGGGCATCTGGGGGCAGAGGGAGAAGCAGACCCTTAAAGATGGAAATACTGGCTGCAGCAAGATCTCGGGTTAGACCTCAAGTAGGACTTCCCGAGCCGCGGCTGCACCTGGAAATCGCAGCACAAGATAAGATAGAGGACAGCCTGATATAAGGAAATGCCCGAAGCCTGCGGTCAGAGGTTTTGTGGAGGTTCAGACTAGCCACACCGCCTGCCCCGCCTCCTCACCTCCAATACTCGGCCCGCCCGGTCCTCCGGAAGCCACAGAGAGGCCGTCGGCTTCGGGCCAGAGTGTCACCGCGCGATGAGTCCCCAGTTACGCGAAACATCTCTCTCGATACCAGATCTCTTTCTTCCGGAAGAGTACCGAGAATAGGGACTAGGTAGGGCCAGAGAGGCCCCCAACGTGCTGGCCCTTCCCTCCTTGGCAGAGCCCCTTTTCCTCTTAGATTGTTTTCACCTCACCCTACTCCGGAAATGCCCTTCTAGCCGGCCGTCTGATTCACCATAGAGAGGCCTGCGTCTCCGTAGAGCGCTGCGTCGCGCCCAAGTGACGTAACCTGGGCGCCGCTTGCCGAAGGCTTTCCCCACCCCCGGGACTCGGTTCTCTCTTTCCGGACCTACAGGAGCAGGAGGCGCCATCATGGTGAGCGCGTTTTGAGGCGTTCGGAGCTCGGCTATCCATTGCCATCCGCCGCGGTTTCGGGCTGGGGGCGCGCCAGAGGGAGGCAGGGGTTCCGGGGGTGTCTGAGGGAAGCGACTCCCGCGGTAGGAGAGTTACTTTGGGCCCCCGAATACCAAGTCAGTCCTGTCAGTCTCTAGTCTCTTGTAGCCCTCCGTTATCCCAAATTGAGGTTTGAGGTGGTTATGAAATGACTAGGGAGAAAATGTCAAGAAGTAGTTGAGCCAGGATTCGGAGTCATGCGCTGGTCCCACAGCCATTCTTATCTATTGCCTTTGCTGCCTCAACCCAGACCTGTCACTCCCCACCCTGCAAATGCGCCTGGGGGTGGAGGTTGTCGGGCGTCCAGTTCCCGGCTTTAGGGGCCAGGTAAGCCTCGTGGGAGCCTCGGCTTCTCACCTGCCCTGTGATCTGGCTTTCCCGGCTTGTTCCACACTTTCTCCATTTCTTCATTGGGGACAGTAATTCTGTCTCAGAGATCGAATTAGGGAAGAAATAAGTCGTAGGAATGCTCCCCATAGATTCTTGCAAACGTTGAGAGTTGGGTAAATGGAAGCTATTAATTAAGTACTTTACAATTCATAACATAGTCTAAAAAGAAACCTCAGGAAAACAAGCAGGCAGTGTAATGGTGGTCTTCCTTGAGCTTTGTTAGTGCTGAAGTGAGAAACTACCTCAAAGGTTGTTGGTTTTAGGGGGTGCGTGAAAGATTCTAAGATTGGTTCTGTACGGACTAAGTTCTAAATAAAGGTTCATTATTACTTAGTGGTGTGCCCTTTGTGTAAATGTTTTTGATCACCCTTCATGTGTGGGAGCAAGTGTTGGGAACATAAATACTTAAAATTGTTGAAAAATACAACTTGTGGAGATAAAATGTTTTGTGGGATTAATGTGGCTATTGTGTTAAAGATTTTCAAGGTTCTGTGTCACGTGCTGCCCCCTTTTGCAGAGTGGTCATTTGAAGCCCAGAGTATTTAAGTGATTCCTAGAGGTCTCCCTGTGGTGGACCCGGGATTTGTCTCTTTAGAGACTGGAACTCTAGCTCTTATCTTGGAGAGAAGTAATACTTGAGTACGGTTATGGGGTGAGTAATCTGACAGCAGACCCAACCATGATTTCACCTTCACCTGTCAGGGAGTTGACATCCGCCACAACAAAGACCGAAAGGTTCGGCGCAAGGAGCCCAAGAGCCAGGACATCTACCTAAGGCTGTTGGTCAAGGTGAGGTTGGGGCCTGAGACCCTTGGGCAGGATCACCCGAACTGCAGTTTCCAGACCTGCATTCTAGCATTGGTCCCGGGCTCCTCCCAAAGGTTTGAGACAAAACCCAGTCTCTGGTTCTACCCCAGAGCGTCTGGAAGTTTAATGTTTTCAGCCACTGATCTATATACAAGCTAGAGGGTGGGAAGGAAATTATTCTCGGTCTCTGCCCTAGAGGAACCTGGGCCAGTGCTCTTTGTGGAGCCCACTGGGGGACACACAGATGTCATTTGCTCATTCCTTAGAGAGAAGGGAGGGGAACATGGGCTGCCCCAGGTTCTCATTCCTCCTTTTCCTTTCCCATCCAGCTATACAGGTTTCTGGCCAGACGAACCAACTCCACCTTCAACCAGGTGGTGCTGAAGAGGTTGTTCATGAGCCGCACCAACCGGCCACCTTTGTCCCTTTCCCGGATGGTAAGGGGCTCTTAATGGGAGCATAGTCAACCTGGGTGTAACTGGGTGGCATGGAGCTTGGCTCTGGGAGGGAGGGCAAGCTTGGACCCTTGGATTTCTTTCTTTTTTTTTATATATATATTTTTTATTTATTTATTTATTTTTGACAGGGAGAGAGAGAGATACAGAGACAGAGAACTGAACTGGGGGAGTACCCAGTTCAGCATATGGTTCCTCACAGGCCGGGGCCGAGACTCGATCCCCGGTCCCCAGCGCTGCAAAGTGAGCGCTTAACCCACTGAGCCATCCCGGCCTCCCCTCCCTTGGATTTCTGATCCTTAGGTTGTAGCTTAATAACCAGGGTTATTCACCTGGCTTCGCATCTTCGGCTTGTTTTCCTTCTTATTGTGAGGTTGGGGTGGTTACAGTGGCTTCATGAGTTTTTCTTGAGGCTTCAAGTTATATAACAAAGCCATAACATGTCAGGAATCCTCTATAGGAGAAGTCTGTTGAAAAAGTCTCTGCATTTTCTCTGGAAATTTTTCCCAGACTGAACCTGTGATTAGGCCTGTGTTGTTAAATAGTTTGAGAGACATGGGATGGGTGGGTTTAGCTCATTTAGGGCACATCTGTTGGGTCTTTGGAGTACCTAAAGCTGTGGGATTGGATTTAAAGACCAGAAGGGACTTGTTATGTTCACCTTTCCTCCCTCAAAGATCCGGAAGATGAAGCTTCCTGGCCGGGAGGGCAAAACTGCTGTGGTTGTAGGGACTATAACTGATGATGTGCGTATCCAGGAGGTCCCCAAACTGAAGGTGAGTGAGGAGGGGCTTAGCATGGTGGGTGGGTCAGAGCATGGGCTCAGGTGGAGTCCTGCAGATTTGGCTCATCCTTGTCTAATGTGGTGGGTGCCCTTAGGTTTGTGCTGCATCCTCAGTCTCACCTCTGGGTGAGGCAGGCATCCTTATCTACCCAGGTGGTGGTGGCCTTGGGGATTAAAAGGTGGCTTGTTACTGGCATTATTGATGGTGGTGTCCTGAGCAAGTCTTTTCTGGAGCCTTGTTGACAGTGCTGGCTCTTGAACCAAACAGTCTGGGTTCAAATCTAGGTTTCTTTCCCACTTGGTTGCCTATGGACAAAGTCCTGGTTCTCTTTATGTCTTAGTTTCTTTACATGGAATAGCTGTGAGTTCTAGAAGTGGTACAACAGCTGTTGTCAGCTCAGAAAGCTCCCTCTGAAAGTTGGTGGTGTTGGTTATCAGGCCAAGCAAGTAGCTGGGACTTCTCTGCTGGGCCAGGGCTAGGGATGGTAAGTCCCAGCACCCACATCTATCCTCTGTCTCCCAGGTGTGTGCACTTCGTGTGAGCACCCGCGCCCGGAGCCGCATCCTCAAGGCGGGGGGCAAGATCCTCACCTTTGACCAACTGGCTCTGGACTCCCCCAAGGGCTGCGGCACCGTTCTGCTCTCTGGTGAGCAATGCTTAGTGGCTGCCATGGTGGGGTGGGGAGCCATTGTGAGTGAGGGTGTTAACTGCTGGCAACCTTCACCTTCCCAGGTCTGGAAGGTCAGGCCCCCACCCCTCCTCCCCAAACCTAATCCCTGGAGAGAGGCTCCTGCAAGGAGGTCTAGCTTCTGGGCCACTGCCTGATTCACCCTTGCTTCCCGTCCCCAGGTCCTCGCAAGGGCAGAGAGGTGTACAGGCATTTTGGCAAGGCCCCTGGAACCCCACACAGCCACACCAAGTGAGTATTCCCAGCCCTGCCATCTGGCCCTGACTCTGTCCCTGCACCCGCACCCGCACCCCACCCTGCAGGTCTAGGCCTAGCCATGCTGCTGGCTGTTGCTGTTTCTCACACTAGTCCAGCCTCAGGCCTCCCTAAACATCCCCACTTCATCATACCCACCTTTCTGTCAGGACTCAGCTTAGAGCTGTGGTCCTCTGTTGAGTTCCCTGCATAGACAGCGTATAGGTGCAGGCTGTTTTAGCCCGCGTTGACATCGAGGCGGGGCCTGCATTTTACCCAGCCTCACCACACTCCAGGTGAGCCCCCCCAGCACCTGGCATCTTGGCTTCCTGCACTGCCAGGCTTTTCCAGCACCCCTCTTGGTATCACCACTGACCCTTCTTGGGTTGACTGAGGCCCCCTTCTGGTGTGCCTGTGCTACTACCGTATTAGAGCCAGCATCAGTCTGCCGAGTCCCCAGCAGCAAGCAGGCCTGGACTCCCGTCTGTAACCTGGGCACACTCTCACTCTCCTCTTCCTCCCCTGCAGACCCTACGTGCGCTCCAAGGGCCGGAAGTTTGAGCGGGCCAGAGGCCGAAGGGCCAGCCGTGGCTACAAAAACTAACCCCAGGTCCTGCCTTGTTATTAAAAAGCTCTTTTATGCTGACAGCCTTGTGTGTGTTTGGGGGGGAAGGGGTTGGAAGGACATGTGAGAATGAATTTGGGGAATTAGGCTGTGAGCCTGTCTTCATGGAGACCAGCTTTTCCAGTTAAGCTGAGGGCAGTCCTGTGGCCTCAAGTGTCCACAGTGCACCCTCCACCTCTGCCACCGCCCTCACTCTGGGCATGGGCATCTGATCCTCAGTTCCTCACCACAACTGTTGGACCCTCACAGTTCCCTATTGCAAAAGCCCCACCTCCTTCCCAATAATCAGGTGTCAGGTGACCCAGCACCTGCTTCCTAGGATTAGCCACACACCCCCATTTAAAGGGCCTGTGCTCCTCTTGCCACTTACCCAGCTCTAGGGACTAGGTGGGGCTTGGATAGGAAAGTGTAGACAGACTGGGTGCGGCCAGGGGGCAGGGATGTGTGTGAATAGGTGTGGCCCCCCCCTCCCACAAATCCTGAGTCTCCTGCTGCTGGCTTCTTGGGCCAACAACCCAGTGAGTGTGCTCCTGGGTTGGAACCTCATACCCCCGGTCCTGCACCCCAGACCGCTAGGAACCTACACAGTCCCTTCCCTGTGTTTACACAAGGGGCTGGGTTCCCGGGATTCCCAGCTGAAACCTGATGAATGAGGCCAGAATGCCGGAAGAACCGCAGAAATGAAAGATCTTCAGCCTGATCAGACTCCACAAAGGCCAGAGGAGGGGAAGGGAATGGAGAAATAAAAGATTTCCAGCCCCCTGATCAGACCATCAGAAAGGCAAGAGGAAGGGGAAGGGATGGAGAGCTGAGTGGGGTGGTAGGGGGAGAGGGGGCTTTATTTCGCTTCTCTGCAAGGCTTGTTGCTGTGCCTTGGAAGAAAGGAATATCTGGGTGCTGGGATTGGAAGGAGGGGTAGCTGGGTTGTACAGATTGGGGTTCACAGAGTTTGGGTCAGGAGCCTCAAAGGATCGAGAGTGGTCCTTGTTCTTAATTCCATTAGGGATACGTGGATACTCAGCTAGCAGAAGAGGGATTCAGGCCAAAACCCAAATTGGGGTCAGGTTGGTCAGGGATCAGCACTGATCAGAGGGCACTCCTGGAATTGGGAAGGAGCAGCCAGTCCCAGGAGTAGTAGCCAATGAATCAGGCCCTCAGCCTAGATAAGCTATGGAGATCATGGGCTGGTTCTATGGTAACGAGTTCCCCCTTGGAGCATATCCTCTACTGTAGCAGCCTGAACAGGTGTGAAGGTCCAGGAGCAGGGTCCTATAGAGACTGACCTAGTTCCCTGGGTGGGGAAGGCCAAGGCCAAGGCTGAGGGCTAGAGAGCATTTCTCTAAGGCTGAGAGAGGAGGGCCAAGGAGGAAGGGCCTGGGATGGCCAGCTAGTGGGAGCTGTTGAGTCAGTTGGCCAGTTGTCGGTAGAAAAAAAGATTCACTGGACACAACTGGGAGCTCTGCTGAGTGGTCAGATATTAGATTGTCAGCTGGAAGCAATTGATGTCTTTCAAACATTTGAAGCCAGAGTCATTTGGAATACGTGGACAGTCGGCAGAATAGAGTGGGAGTCAGTCAGACGTCGTATTGGCCAGGGGCAAACAGGCAGCCCACTTTCTGCTTAGGGACATTCGGGTAGTTGCAGACAGGCAGGCAGCCTGTTGCCTGCAGATGGTCATCCAGTCCGCTGGGCCTTCTGAAGGGTCCTGAGCCTGCTGAAGGGTCATTAGGGGTGTCGTGTGGCCAGCAGGCTGGAGGTGTGTGCTGGAACAGAGATGGACAGCTGACCAGTCAGTGTGGAGACAGTGTCAGGTCGTCAGTCTAACCCCCACACAGGGCCAGTTGTGTGGTCGACTAGACCACCAGAGACTGCTGGGACAACATAGGGAGCCATTTGGACCTTCTCAGGGCCCTGGAAACCTTGCATGGCCACATAGAGACTGCCTGCCAGGAGACCCCCCAGATGGTCAGTGCCCCAGTGAGGGCCAAACCCGATGGCGGCCTCCCAGCTGGCAGCTCTGGAAGGGGTGGAGTCGGGGGCCGGTGGGCTGCCCCTGACTGAGACCAGTCCCGGCCTCCTGTATTCTGAGGGTCAGCGGCTGGCACTCGAGGCTCTGCTGAGCAAGGGCGCGGAGGCATTTGAGGCCTGCGTGCAGCGCGAGAGGCTGCCACCCTTCCTGAGCAGCGATGAGCTCCGGGGCCTGGCAGCTGCAGCTGAGGACTGGACAGCAACCAAGCAGGAGCCCGGCAGGGCAGCAGAGGGAGCCACTGCCGCTGAAGGGGACTCTGGCAGCCTGACCTACTGGCCTGGACCTTCGGAGGAGCCGGTGCCCACGCTTCGTCTGGGCTGGCCAGAGGACTCTGGCTGGAAGGGTATCACCCGGGCACAGCTGTACACCCAGCCGCCTGGCGAGGGCCATCCGCCCCTCAAGCAGATGGTGCGACAGGAAATTCAGGCCGCCGGCAAGGTGGGGGCCTCAGGGGCCTGGTGTCCATTCCCCAGACCCGGACCCGGGAGTACACATCCCCAGGGACCCAGGGATTCCCACCAGGCCCTCCTGGGACTTTCAAATCCACACCCCTGGTTCCCAGGAGTCCACACTTTCAGACCTCATCTTCACTCTTAAATATGAGGGTCCTCACCCTCGCCCCAAGATCTGGATGCCCTTAGACATCCATTCCCCTTGAACCTAATTATGACCCCCCTTGTCTGTCATCTTCCCTCCACCCCACCCCCACCACCAGGACAGGAGTGTCCAGGAAGGGCCCAGCTGATTCTCATGAGCCTCCTGGCCAGCCTGTTCTTTACTTAGCAGATTTTGTGCCTGTCAGCTCCCATGCTGTGCTTTACATGGGTTAAGTTGTAATCCTCACGAGGACCCTGTGGGGTGGGGACTTGTGCCTATTGAGATGGGGAAACTGAGGCATGGGAGGTTAAGTCTTCTACATGTAAGTGACCAAGCAGGGGCTTGAACCAAGGCCATCTGGCCAGTGAGTCAGGACTCATCACCACTTCCTTTTTCTGCCTGCAAGATTCAGGCCCTTCACATAATGGGATGCATGGGTGATGTGATGTGGAGGTGTCCATTGGAAAACTGTCTGATTGTTACCAACCAATGTTACCCCATTAAATTTAACAATAAAATATAATAATATTAAAAAATAAATAAATAAAAATAAAAGCAATAATAGACACTTTGTACAACTATACCAAATAATAAAAATAATCACCTATAAAAAAAAAAAGAAAAGATTCAGGCCCTTGCCCCCCACACCCCCCCCAGCCCCCAGAGCCAGCTTTGGTGGCCTAGCAAATCAGCCCTCCCACCCCAGCGTCCAGGGCGCCCCAAGGTGTGCAGTTACCCATAGTGCCCTGCAAAGGCCTCCAGCCCACTGACCCCTAGAGCAAGGCCATCATGTGGCTTTACAGCTCTGGAGACACCGTTGACGATTGCAGACATGAGGTTTAAGATAGCAGTTTTCCAGCAGTTAGTGGCTAGGGGCTCTAAGAAGGGCTGCCTCTTTTTCATTCACATGTGGGCATTTATGAACATCCCACAGAGGCCAGGCCCTTAAACGCCTACCCTCAGAGCACCTGCCACCCCGGGCCTTACCCTCTGAGTGTCCCCAGAGCCACAGGCTTCATCCACAGCTGAGCTCTGTACCCCCGCAGCTGGTGGCTGTCGTCATGGACGTCTTCACTGACCCAGACCTGCTTTCAGACCTGGTGGACGCCGCCACACGCCGCTGGGTTCCGGTCTACCTGCTCCTGGATGGCCAGCAGTTGCCGGCCTTCCTGATGCTGGCCCAGCAGCTGGGGGTCAACCCCTGGGCCACTGAGGTAGGGGCCTGGCTGGAGGAACCTCTGAGTGCCCATTCCCCTGGCGCTGGGGGCCGCAGAGGCGGACCCTTCCATGGGGTCCTGGGTCATCGAGGCGGATGCCAGCCAAGAGGGCCCTCTGAGATCTGATGCCCAGGGCATTGGGGAAAGCCGGGGTGGGCTGTCCCACAAAGGTTCCTCAGAGTTAGAGGAATCTCTGAGAGACCCCTGCGGCCCAAGACTGGTGACTCGGGAGGCTGAGACAGGCCCTTCTACAGAGGCATGGGCCCCCCAGCCTGGAGATGCCCTCAGGGAGAGGTCCGTGGGGTTGACCTGAGCAAGGATGTGTTCCCCCACCTCCCAGAATCTGGACATCCGCGTTGTGCGGGGTTGCAGTTTCCAGAGCCGCTGGCGCCGGCAGGTGAGCGGCAGTGTGCGGGAGAAGTTTGTGCTGCTGGACGGACAGAGGGTCATCTCAGGATCCTACAGGTACGGCCTCCCTCGCCACACTGCCCGGCATCCCGTCCCTACTCCCCCTCAGCTTGCTCAGAGAGCAGCTGGATCACCTTCCCAGCCTTTCTTTCCTTGTCTGTAAAATGGGTCTAAACACTGTCAGGAGAGGAGGTGTCATCTGGCAGGATGGGCTTGGGGTTGGAGCCAGGCCTGCCCAGGGCCTTCCCAGGCCCTGTGGCCTGTTCGGTGGTTTGGGGTAGGTCTTCATCTATTTGACCCTGTATTTCCTCATCTGGAAAATGGGGCCTGCAGTTTGTATGTGGGGGTTTCAAAACTCGGAGGACCTGGGGTGAGTAATGCCACCTCTTGGAGTGCCTGGAAAGAAAGGAGAACTGGTGCAAATGGCCGGTGGCCTGGTCCTCAGATTGTCTCATGTCCCTCTTATGCGCTCTTTGGGGTCTGACCGAACAGGGACCCTGGCTATACAACTTAACTCTGTGACACGGGGCCTTCCCTGCTCTGAGCCTCAGTTTCCCCATCTGGAAAATGTAAATAATGAGCACTTATCTCATTGGGTCAAGGCATGGGGTCAGGGGCACATGCTCTAGGCCCGGATGGCCTGGATTCAAATCCTAGCTCTGCCAGTTACTAGCTGTGACACTTTGGGTAGTCATGCCACCTCTCTGGGCCTCCATTTCCCCCCTACAGAACAAGGCGATGTGGTGAGTGCCTGGAGAGCAAGGTTTCATTACAGTTACAACTCACATTTGGGACCAGTGACTGTGCTGTGGGGGGCTTTTCCGGTGCTGGACTGTGTCCCTGACCTCCACCCAGTAGATGTCAGTAGCATCCCCTTCCCTATAGTTAAGACAACCCAAAATGTCTCCTGAACTTGCCGAGTGCACCCCGAGGAGAGGAAGTGCCCCGCTGAGAACGGTTGACCTAGACCGATGGCTTTCAGCCTTGAGCACGCATTGGAATCTGTTAAAACAGATTTCTGGGCCCACCCTTATTTAGCCAGCCTGGGACGGGGTCCAAGGGTGGGCATTTCGAGCAAGTTCCCAGTTGGTGCTAATGCTGCTGGTCTGGGGACCACCCTTTGAGAACGAGCAGCATTGAGACTGAGCTGTTTCAAGGAGGATCTACCTTCTCATCTCCACGTGAGGATTGGGTGAGATACCGATGCCCAGTACGTCCCATAAGAAGTGCTCCATAAACAACAGCTGTCATCTACTCATGTCATTATTATTATTATTACTGTATTTCGTTGACTCTAGATGCCACAGACGACAGGAAACAGCGTAATCCAAATGTGAAAAGATACCCATCTTAGCACCAGTGAAATGCAGTAGTGCAGTCCAATGTGCTGGCCAGGGCCCCATCACTAAATCAGGCCTCGGTACTTCACAGAACCCTGGGGTCCTGGTGGATAGCCCTAGAATGGATGAAGCCAGGGTCACAAGAGGTTTCCAGGGCCTCTGGCCATTTATTTAATGGGGGAAGGGGTGGAGGCAGGGGGCACAGGGAGCTGGGGAGCTGGGAAGCCAGTCCCAGGCCTTGCCCTCCGCGTGGGTCACAGCTAACGGAGCAGCAGCCGCCGCAAGCCCAGTGCCAGGCTGGTGGTGGCCCCCCCCACCCAGCTGCCTGCGGAGCTGGGGCCCCTGTTACAAAGGTGGCCGTGGCAGCAGGTGGAGATGAGGCTGTAGGTGACGCCCTGGTAGGTGACAGGCTCCTCGCGGCCACACGACGTGGATTGCACACAGCCTTTGTTGATGACGGGGCCCAGGCCTGGCGAGGTCCCTTGGCCTGTGAAGCAGTCCTCATCGTCGCCACAGTGCATGTGGGTGCCGGGGCAGTTTGAGGAGTCTGTCAGCTCACAGAAGACGCACTCCTTGGCCCCTGTTGTGCCCGGGGGCAAAGCCATCACCAGAAACAGCAGGCAGCCGAGGACCATGGTGGCCTGGCGGCAGCAGTGACAGTGCCCAAGCCAGGCCGTGGGCTTCTTGGGCCTCCCGGGACTGCTGAATGACACCTCCTCAAGCCCACAAGATTTTTGCCCCTGGTTCCAGCTTCCCAGGGTCAGCACTTGGAGTGTCCTTGGTTCCCAATGCTCTGCGTCCCTCTCGGGAGCTCTGCCGTGACCACGGCTCCTGAGTCCTCGGGTCTCAGAAGCTTTTGCGAGACAGAGACGAGCCGGCAGCTGCTGCACTGGGTCTTTGTGGAGCAGAATGGGGTGACCTCACAGACGCCTTGGGGTTCCCACTGGCTGCTCTGGGAGTGAGGTCATAGTGATGGAGAGGTGTCACAATCCAAGGGGCAGGCTGGCAGGGAGTGAGAACACTCAGCCACTACTCATCCGCTCTGCTGGGTGCTGTGCTCCTGAAGACACAAGATCCACAGCCCTTGGCAAACCGAGGCTCAGGAGGAGACAACGATGTGTCCAAGGCCCACGAGCCAGGATTAGAGCCCAGGTTCATTTCATTCCAAGGAGGGCATTTACTGGGCCCCTGCTGTGTGCAAGACCAGTTCTAGGTGCTCTAAATAGCAACCACTGTGATGGCAGGAATCAAAGGGCACAGCTCACCACAGCACACAGACGGGACACATGCCGGGCACTGTGCACGGCGCTCGACCCTGTTCTCCTGTTCGAATCTTCCCCTGTTTTAGCTCCATCTTCCAGATGAGCAAACAGGCACGGAGCAGGCCCAGCCAGAGACTGGCACACAGCATGTGCTTAGGAATGGCAGTCATTATAGGAAGCAGCTGAATCTTAAAACAGTCCCTGTGGGTGTCAGAAAACGAGCCCCATCTCTCTCCAGAAGGGGAAATGGAGGCATCCCTCTGTGGGGACAGGCAGAGCCCAGATTTGAGCTCAAGTCTGATGCTAGATAATAGTTTCAGTACTTCATACGATCTCACGTCAAGCCTCTGGGGTAGATCGCCCAGCGCTTCCCATTCTACGGAGGAGAATGTGGAGGCCGGAGGGATGGCCAGACTTGTCCCAAGTTATGGTCGCGTAGCCTACCCTGAGACCAGGTTAGGGACTGGTGATAGGGGTCAGGCCGGGCCTCCAGGGCCGGGTGGTCTTCCTGACCCCCCTCTCTGTGCCACCCAGCTTCACGTGGAGCGACTCACGCCTGCACCGTGGCCTAGTGACTCTGCTGACCGGTGAGATCGCCGATGCCTTCAGCCGTGAGTTCCGGACCCTGTACGCGGCCTCCCGGCCGCTCCCACCCACACCCGCGCTGGGCCCCTTTGTCAGCACCCTGGGGGGGCTGCAGCTGGCCCGTAGCCCACACCGCGTGGCCCGTCGCCGCTCTGTGGCCCCCGTGTCACCGCCCCTGCCGGATGTGTCACCCCTGGCCCAACACCTCGCTGCCTGCCGAGTCTTCCAGGGGGACAGGCAGGAGACCTCAGCCACCCCAGGGCCTGCGCTCAGCGACATCCTGCGGAGTGTCCAGCGTGCCCGTACCCCCAGCGGCCCTCCAGCCCGACCCAGCCGCTCCCTGTGGGACCTGAGCCGCCTGTCCCAACTGTCGGGCTCCAGTGATGGTGACAACGAGGTGAGACCTGGAAGCTGGCCTGAGAGTGAGAAGAGGATGGTGGCTCTAGGGCCCCTGCTCTGTTTCCTGAGGGCCTCTGTGCCTGGTCCTGGGGAGGCCCTGAGTTTCTATCCAACCATCCTGTACCCCTATTGTGTGCTGGGCAGAGGAGCACCCGGTGGCACTGGGCAGAGTCCCTGGGAGTCCTGGGTGCGAATCCTGCCGTGACACACCAATGGCGAGAGTCTGGGGGGTGTGGACTTGACTTCTGTGAACCTCAGTGTTCTCATCTAGGAAAATGGGCTGAGTGGTCATCCCGTCCTCAGCTGGGCTGGGAGGAGGAGCCAGTGGAATGAAATAGAATCATTAGTGTTCTTACAATAAATTCCCCACATGGAATTTATTTCATGGTGTCCTTGTCCCAGGTCAGTGAGGCAATCTGCTTATCATGCTCATTTTCTCAGATGGGAAAGCTGAGGCCTAGAGAGGTCAAGTGAGTTGCCCAAGGTTGAAACAATGATCTTTTGTGGTCACCAGCCCGTGCCAGGCCCCACACCAAGGGCTTTCACGGAGGTGGTTAAAGTTCACCCTTGCCACACCCCTAGAAGGCAGATGTTACCGCTCTCTACTCCCCCATTTCACAAGTGGGGAACTGAGGCACTGGGGAGGATTGCAACTCAGACCTGGCTGCCTCCCTTCCTGGATTTGAGTGTCATGAGCTCGGAGGGGGCCCCTTCCCCCCAGCTGCTTAGACACTGGGGTTCCAGCAAGGGCTGTCCCAGTGCTCTGGGGGACCCTGGGCAGGGCTGCTGAGAGGGTAAGAGCAGAGTCATGTGGGAGAGACAGGCTGACTCACCCTGGGGGACAGTCCCGCTGTGAGTTTTGCCTCCTCCGACCCTCAACTAAGTGGGAGCTGAAGTCCTATCCCAAGGGAGAGGGAGAAATGTCCCAGGAATCTCCCTTCAGTCCCAGGGGAGAACTGGCATGGGCAGGGCCAGGGCAAGGTCCTCACCTGCACCTGGTCTTCAGCGGCCCTCACCCAGCATCACCTCCCTTGGCAAATATTTGCTCCTCCAGGCAGTTGCCTGCTGCTCCCTGTTCCGCCCCAGCTGCAAAGCTGCGGGGGGGGGGGGGGTAGATTAGAGTACAGCTCCACCCTCACCCCCCAGAGGACGTTTAGGGGCATCAGGCTTCCTCGCTCACTTCCCTTCTGGTTCTGGAAACTCGGGCCATCTCCCCTCCCCTCCCTTATTCTGTCATCTCTCTGGTCTCAGCTCCTTCCTCCTTTCATTCTTATCTCCCTCACCTCCTCCCTTGCCTGGACTCAGCCCCTGGGAGCCTGCTTGTACCTCCGTCCCTGCCCCCTTTACCTTCGCTGTCCTCTCCTGGCCTTCTCTGTCCCCCTCCTCCTTCCTCTCACCTCCTCCGTCCTCTAACGCTCTCTCTCTAGCTCTGGGCCTCCAGGAGCCGGCTCTCACCTTCCTCTCTTTCCCTCCATAGCTCAAGAAGTCCTGGGTCTGCAAGGACACGCCAGCCAAGGCTCTAATGAGGCAGCGGGGTGCTGGGGGAGCCCCCAAGGATGAGGTGGACTCCCATCCATTGGCTGGGTCCCATCCCTGGAGTGGCCCCCTGCCCCTCATCCCTGCCCGCCGCTTCCGCTATCTGTCCCCCACCCGAAGGAGGTTTGGTGAGGACGCTGCATCCAAACTCCTGGAACCCAGAGGCAGCCGACAGCCAGACTGGGCCACCAGGGGGCGACCCTGACAGCAGCCAAAGCCTGACTGGGCTGGCCTGTCCAGGGAGAGTTGGAGTTGAGTTTGGTGGGCTGGAAGCCCCTGCCTTGCTGTGGAGCCTCTGGCCTCAGTGCCTGGGAAGCGGAAGGGATTCTTCCCCACTTACGCTCGGACTTGGGCAAGCCCCATGCCCACTCTAGACCCCAGTGTCACAGTCTAGAAAAGGCAGCTCGTCTGGACAAGCCGGGGTCCTAGAACAGTGCACACAGCCAGTTCTGACCATATCAGAACCTCTCGAAGGGAGGCCTGGCTGAGTGGTCCCCATGCTGGACTGTGTGGGGTGAAGGTGGGGAGTCCCTGGGGTAACACAGGAAGCTTCCTGACCCACCTTCTCAGGTCTGGGGTGTGGCTAAGGGTGGGGGGAGGGGGAAAGACCTCCATCCAGGGAGCAGGGCTGAATAATGAGGGGCTGGACATCAGTGGGCCCACGCCTGCTGGGCAATGTCTCAGGGCCATGGAGAGGGACCCAGCAGGTGCTGGGACTGTTTTGTGGGTGCAAAGGGGTGAGGTGTTGGGGCTCCCTTTTACCTCTACTCCGAATAAAGCCACTTTGGGCCAGAAACTTGCATTTCCACAGACTACTGGGAAGCCCAGGAGTCCAGCGCTGGCCCCCTCCTCCCGCAGCCCCAGGGGTCCTGGTCCCCAGCTCCCTCTTCCCCCAGGAACTCAGGAACCTGGGCGGCAGCACCCTGCCCTGGAGGAGTCAGGGGCCCAGTGCTGGCCTCCCTGCAGCACCTTTGCTTCCGGGCGGGGCTTCTGAGTCACTGACCCATGGCGTGCCAGGTGGGGCGGACAGCCTCGCCCTCCCCAGGCCCTGCATGCTGGCCTCGGGGCCCCCACCCAGCCTCCACCCGCCTCGCGCGCCCCCTGCCGCCCGCCCGCGGCATGCCACCTCCACAGCGCGTCAAGGAGCCGGGGCCAGGAGCAATGCGTTTATTCTCAGGGTCACGGGTGTGGGGGCTCCGAAGCCTGGTTGGGGCTGGGGCTGCGGTCTGGGCTGGGGTCAGAATCCGGACTGGCATCCTCGGGGTCTTCGTCCCAGGGGAAGGTCGGCATTCCCTGCATCTGCTCGCGGTAGACACGGTCAAAAGCTTCGCTCTGCGCCACCGTGAAGTGGTTCTTCCAGTCGCCGCAGACCCCTGGCAGGGAAGGAGGGAAGCGAGGTGAGGCGCAACAAGAGCCTGGTCCCCGCTCCAACATCCCAGCACCCTCTTTCCCACCTCTGGGCCTTTGCACATGCTGCTCCCTGTTCCAGAAGCACCGGCTTTCCCCTGGCCCCATCTCCATTTTGTCCCTTTCTCTCCTGTGATGGCTGACTCACACTGGCCACCAGTCACCTGGCCAGACCCTGGACACCATTCTTGCCTTCTCCCTCCCTCCCTCGGCTTCCTCCTGCCCTGCTTATCCCACCACCAGACCTCTCCCCTTCACTTTAGCCCCACCCCCACCCCTGAAATCTCTGCCCAGAGGCATCAGCCTCCACATGTAACATTCCTGCACACCTTTCACAGCCCTGTGTCACCTCCTCTGCGGCTGGTCCCTAACCTCAAGGCCCACAATGCCCTCCACTACTTCAGTTATTGCTGTGACATTGGGCATGAACTCACAGTCCTAGACATCATGCTGAAGGTTTGTGACAGATAAACTCAGATTAAACCCAAATCCACCAATCAGGCAAGGGGCAGGACCCCTACTAGTCCCCTGCACCCCCCTCCTGGAATTCCCCCAGCCTCAGGTTTCTTATCTCATCATGGGGCTCCACCCCTTACCTGGAATCCTGGGCCATGTAATTTGGATCACAGTATTTGGAATTTTAGCAACTGCACAGACCACATACTACATGACACCCCTAGTGAGGTTTGGGGGCTCCCTGTGGTGGATTGAAGACACCCCCCGCCCCCGAAGACATCCACATCCTAGTCCTTGGA